>JBBJLR010000133.1:24267193-24283156 GCA_037577145.1 Brachypetersius gabonensis | reverse complement strand
GAGAGAGAGAGAGAGAGAGAGAGAGAGAGAGAGAGAGAGAGAGAGAGAGAGAGAGAGAGAGAGAGAGAGAGAACCATCCATCAAGCCTATCACTTGGCATCAGAGTATTTAATTTAAACACAATAATTAAGTGAATAAATGAACGGTTAAAACAGATTAAGCTATTGAATGCCAGACAAGGCTCTGTGCAAAGTTCATTATAGTTCACCGCAACTTCTATTTAAAGGATTTAGACGCTAATTTCTTCTAACTCCACTGGATGAGATGCGTTTAGCACTCAGGTGCTTCTTAATCCAGTTGCTGTCTCACCACCATCATCAACAGTCTCTACAGTTCATTTGCTGACTCACTTGAAGAACAAGAGAGGAAAATGCAATAAATTAAATTGCATTTTCCTTACTAGAGAGGAAAATGCAATAAATGAATGGTCCTCTATTTTAATTAAAAGGGAGTAAGCTTTTAACAGTGGAAAGGCCATTAAATTAGAAGACATTAGACAGCTATGCATCATTGACACTGAGGAGAATTGAGCGTGAAGTAAATGGTGCATTCAGGAGAGCCATCATGCTACATAAAGATTTCCCTGTGATAAGGGAATGCCTTCACGCTCGCCTCCTGGAGCACTAAGGAATTTTTCAGTGAAGTGGCGAAGTCTGCCATCTCTCAGCAAATACTGTCCTCATTTTAAAATTCCACTGCAAGTGCTGGTGCCAGCTGAGTCATTCACTTAACATGAGCAGTGAACTGGGGTAACTGTTATTTGTTGCTTAACAAAAAAAATAAATCATTGTTTTACTCGGAAATCCCCTCAATAATGCGGAAACTGCAAATATTCTCCGTCTTTGTTTTTTTAGAACCGAATTGTATTACCGCCACCAACCCAGCAATACACTGAAAAGTTGTCAACCACCATAAAAAGAAGATGAAGAGAAGATGAAGAGCACCGTGCCTGCTCTGTGTCCTGTCCTCCTATTTTAGCATATTTGGGGGCATATTTAGGGTATACTTTACATTTAAGTATTCTGCACTTCATTTAGCTACATTTACTCTTACCATAATCAATGGAGGAGATACAGTGGGTATAGAAAAGAATAAACAAAATGTTCAAAAATATTCACATTTTGTTTTGTGTCCTGAAATGGACACAAAAAACATTTTCCAGCTGTATTTACTGAGTGCAACTTATAAATTACCAGGTGTAAACTATTTTTGGAAAAGAGTATTAAATTAATAAAGAAAATCACCAAGACAGAAAAAAGATTGCCTCTTTCTAAACTCAATCAGGTGTAACTAATTACCTTCTCCAATGCACATCAAGATAACCTGCATCCACCTGTGATCAACTGTAATAGTTTTGAAGCCACGCTCAAAAGATCTCTGGTATGAAGCTGTGGACAGGCACAGGAGATAAAAATAAAAATCAATCAAAGGCTTTAACAATCCCTAGGAGCCTGTACCTCCAAACAGGATGGAAGAACGAGGAGGAAACTAGTCAGAGAGGCTACCAAAAGGCATGTGGCTACTCTGAAGCAGTTACAGGATTTTAGTAGTCATTGTGTGCATGTAACAACATAATCCTTCCACAAAGGTGGCTTGTATTGGAGAGTTGAAAGAAAAAAAAAAGTCACTCCTCCAGAAATTCCAATTAAGCCTTGGCTGAGGAGCAAAAAAACACCTTCTGAGACCAAGACCAAAAATGTGTTCTGGTCAGATGAAACCAAAATCCAACTATTTGGGCTCAAAACCAACCTATAGATCTGGCAGAAAGTCAATACAGCTCACTCTCCAGTGAACACTATGTACAGTAAATCATGGAGGCGGTAGAATCAGAGGATGTTCCTCTGCAGCAGAGACAGGGGCACTGGTCAGGATTGAAAGGAAAATGGATGGAGCCAAATACTGTCAAATTCTTTAAGAAAACCTTTTCCCCACTGCTAGAAAGCGGTCCTTGAGTGGCCCAGTCTGAGACCAGACTTCAACTCTATTCAAAATCTGTTGAATGACAGTTATCCAATTTGACTGAACTTTAACGGATCTGTAAAGAAGAGTTGGCAAATATTGCAAATTCTGGATGCGCGAAGTTGATAGAGAAGAATTCTTCAAAGCAAAAGAAACTGATACAGAGGTGATTGTTTATCAATCTCAGTGACTTAATTTTTTCTAAATCGTTGCTTAGATGTTAGAAGTTGCTTAAACAACAAGTTACAGCTGGAAATGTTTTTGTGTGTGGCTTCATCTTGAAATGTCATGGGTCACTGGGAGCCAGACTGAGAAACACTGCTGTAATACTAGAAGTGCTATGCATGAGTGCGATGTCAGTGGATTGATTACCTGACTTGAATGGCAGCGTGAGGCAGGATTTCCCCGTCGCAGTTCCAGCTGCTGTGTGTTGGGGTGCAGCCACATGCCGGATGTTCCCTGCATATCTGTGTGAAGAAGCGCTTACTGCCGCTGCCCTCCATCTCCCTCAGCTCTAGCTCTGAGTCTGTATCCTGGTACCGGGGCGTGAAGCGGAACTGTCGCACACGGTACACCTCCACAAAGGGGTGGTCAAACTACAACAGACAAGCAAACACAGGAGGATGTGAGGGGTTGCATTACTAATTTTGTATCACTCCTCTCCACCCTGTTTTACCAGAGAGCTTTATATACAGCTCTGGAAAAGAGACCACTGCGATTTATTTTGAAATGACCACCATTCCATGCCAGTCTGAGGTACTGATTTGATTCACCTGATTTATTTATTTCACCTGACCTTATTTAATGAGGGATAAGTATGGAAAGAATAAAAACCACTGCTGTAATCAACACTCTCCTCTTCCACTTGGATGGCAAAACACTACTAGAAGAACGTCAAAGGTAATTATTGCCATTTTGTTGAAGAGTGAACAAGATATTTATTTTCTTTGAATTATTCAAGTTCTATAAACATGGCCTCATTTCTCTTATTTTGATGTTCCAAGAGCACCCGCACATACCCGCGTTGTTGTGATGTGGCAAAAAAATAAATAAATAAATAAAATTGTGTAAACCCTAAATATGCCCCTAAATATGCTCCCAAAAACTTTCTTTAAGGCTAAGGAGTTTACATTGAACTCCTGCAGTGCTAGAATGTACAATACCGATGTTACCCCTGTATAGACTGTACTGTAATTCATGCGCGGGCGTTTTCTTTCGTATGCGCCGTCGTTTTCTTTGGTATAAGCAGGTAAATACAGTAATGAAGGAATTTAATTAACAGTAATAAAAATACAGGGCTTTAATGACACTCAAGATGCTCCACGGGGGAAATTCTGGACTGCAGTGTCACAGGGCAGCAGTCAACCAGCAAGATGGAGAAATAAATAACATTCTCGGCTACTTTCAAACCTCCTGCCTCGGAGTACAGCTGACTGTGACGTCCGGGCCTTGTGTGCCAGGCCCCTGTATTACTGCATTGTCATTTTCTTTACAATTATGCATTGAAAAACTATATTTATATTTGAAAATTGGAGAAATATTGTAACCAGTTCCTAAAAACCAAGGCAAAGCTGTTCAGTTCAATGCAGTGGTGTCTTTTTTCCAGAACTGTAGTTTTGAGGCAGCTCAGGTACCTTTAATTATGAATGAGTTTTTTTTCAGTGTTATTCTTTTCCCACCACAGAATTAGAAACAGAAAATGGTCCTGTAATTAATAGTGCGTGACCTGTGGCTCAATAAAGAGAACAAAACAGAATCTGGGCTGTGCACCATTCTTCCTCCCCAGTGTATGTACAGAACTGAACTCTGGCTAGCAATCAACTGTGCTCTAGCGAGATTAGGTTTCTCTTTTTCTCTGGGTAAGGTGAGTTACTCTTGACACATAGCACCCAGGAAAGAGATCTGCCTGACAAAAAGAAAGCAGGGTGAGCCTCTAGATACTGCACACAGGTCAGGGATGGATAGTCTCCCTCCATTACTGCCAAGATAAATCTAATTTTTCTGCTGTGTTGGTTTTATGGCTTATAAATCTGATGAAAAAACTGAACATTTATCTAGTCATATTTGAGGCTTACTGAACCTGAACTGCTCCACAGCAATAAGATATTTTCTGGATTTAAGTTCAGTACACAGGCAACATCTTACTGTAGGGCACTGCTCATAAGGTTACATGACCCCTTCATAAACCTTTCATAACAAATGACATATATCTACATGAACATTTAGAGTGATCCCAATAAGCATTAGCTGTCAAAGGAGTTTCTGGCAGGATAGTGAACAACTGAAGCTTTCCGTCTTTCCAAAAAGCTAATGTCTATGTTTTTTTTTACATAAAGGTGTACTGTGATGTCTGGCACCAAGGTGTTAGCAGCAGATCATTGTGAGACGATGCTTCTCTAGACTGGACCAGAAAGGCACCTTGGCACAATGAGCCTTGGTTGTGTCTGGAAACGGAAATCTCCAAACGCCGTTGGACACCAGTCCACCAGGACAAGAGCCGTCTACCCCTAACCTGCTAGCAGTGACTGACTAAACATGAAGTTACACTTTTTAACTAAATGTGTTGCACTAGAGAAAAGCTCCATACACAACAAAATTGAAAAAGTGTGTTTGAGAGTTTGACATCATAAAGCAGCTTTTAGAGCACTCTGTTTCAGTCACATTTTCACAGAAGGGTACGTACTTGATCGTCTTTGTTGGTGTGGCGCAGCAGGTGCCGAAGGAAGTCCAGGCGTGAGCACTTGCGCACTAGGATGAGGTCAGCAGTGCCGTCGGCCAGGTGAGCGGAGGGCGACAGGCCTTTGGGACTGCGTGGACAAGCACAGCTCATGCATGCAGCATTGATTGCCAGAAACTTTCCCCTAATGACCCGCCACTCTCCCTTTGTCTCTGTAACAGAGAAGCCAAGTCACAGTTTAGTGTCATCTCCGTGGAAGCTTATGTTTTCTCCAGTATTTTACTGACCACTTGTTTAAAACCGGCACATCCTTCATTAAATCTGAAGCATGGTTCATTTAAGTGTGGTCTTGTGGACCCGAAAGCCTCTCGGAGGGCGTGTTAAATCTTCCCTGATGCGTCTTGCACATTAAGTCGAATGTGTTGATTGTATGTGACCAAGCAAGAAATATCTTTTTAATGAACACTATTCCAAAAGACTGCAGTGTTGATCTGCAGTCATAAAATGCATAATTAGGTCCCCCATTGTTCTGAGTCATAAACACAGGAGAGATTCGCCAATGTTAGCATGTCTCCAGAGACAACAAAAGCCAATACATTTTAATTGGAAATCACTGAGTAGACACTTAAATATACAAAATGACAAAAGAGACCTTTGGCTTGTGTTCATTTGCAGCCTTTCAAATGACACATTTCCCTTTCCAGGAAGCTCATTAGCACAGAATCAGCACCTCTCCCCTGTGCCAAAGCAGTTGCTGTAGAGTTGCACTCTAAAAACAAAAAAATTGCAAAGTGCTTGCCATGTATGGCTGTGATACTAGATTACTAATTAAAGACTCTTCCAACACACACAAACACACATCACCTTTATTTCCATCGCTTTGCTACCAGGCTGAATCTGATCAGCCTTGAGAAAAAGCCCAAAAAATTATCATGTCTAAATGGCAATTAGGGACCTGCGGGTCTTTGTAAACAGCACTTATCAGTGAGTCACCATACACATGCGGGTCAGTGTGTAACGAAGGTACTTACTATTGAGCGCTGAGACATGGAGATAACGCGCAAAAAAGAAGCTATTGTGCATGTGTCTGAACAGAGTCAAAACAGACGCAGGCTGATCTATGAGGCCTTATTTTAACAAGGAGTCTGACTTAAACAAAGACAGGATGAAGTGTGAGACTCTGAGAGAGAAAAAATTTACAAAATTTTCCACTCATACCTCAAACATGATTGATGAGCCAAGACATGTTTTGCACAGGGGCAACAATGCTAAAACAGCATGCCAGTAACGGAAGTTTACAGGTAGCATTTAGCACTGTACAAACTGAATGCCTAAATGATCACTTTCTTGTCTCAACAGCAAAATGTTGTTGCAACTCAAAATGTTTTAAGTAATCTCAAACAGATGAGCTTATGCAGTTTCTGACTCTGTATAACATACCAAACACTAAACATGCTTTGACTTAATTTAGAATAAGGGAAAACTGTGCAAATTTGCTTTAAGCTTCATCAAATAGGGTTCTCTGTGGTTCCTCACCAGTGTCAGAGATGCTGTCCTCATCTCTGTAGACCTCTTTGTCTTTTGAAGGCAGCTGGCAGATATTACACCTAACAGGAGATAAATTAAGATCTAGCATCAAACACTTAAATGTGTCTGTTATTTCTAAGGAACTACCTGATGCGCAAAATTAAATCTGAAAATGCAACACGGATAGGCTGAAAATCTCAGACCTCAGAATGTCAAAATGCATTTTTGTTAATTGCTCTGAACACAAAAAAGGTAAAGATGTGTAATATTGCCAAAAAGTAAATACATGAATTTGAGGAACTTACACATTTGAAAACCACATGATACTTTAGTTTGGGTCAAAGAATGTCTACATCTTATTGAACTTTAATACAAAGAATTATAGTCTACATAAAATTCTAATATTTTTGGTTAAAACATCACCTTCAGGCTGGTGCATTTCACACTAGTCACCATCAGTTAATCAATATTAATCAACTCCATGATTTAGCCAAAGGAACATCGTAGCTTACTGAGTATAAATAAGAGGTTTCAGTTCTCACCCAGATCGACACTGAATCTCGTCTCTGGGAGTTCCGACTTTTCCATCAGCAGGAAGAAAGGAGATGGTCCCCTCATAGTAGTGATGTGACAGAAATGTTTTAACACCTGCCACAAAACATCAAGGTTCTGTTCAAAATGACCGTTAAGAGAAGAAAGAAAAAAATAACAGCGGCTTTCTCTGTCCTCGTCAGCGTGTTGTTCTGGAGGAGATTTTGCAGACCTGAGATATCATAGCGAGCAGGACCCATCCAGCGCTTCCTCTCGCTGTCCGTCAGCATGTCACCGTAAAAACCGTAACCGAGGAGAGAGACCGAGTATCGCAGGAAAGCGTTATTGTGGTGGACAGAGCAGACGTCCAGCGGCTGGGAATCACCTGTGGAAAAACAGAAAGACACTTACATTACACAAATGGCATGATGCTGAAACATATTGCTTCATAAACACATTTGTAAAAAGCAGAATTCAACATTAATTTTGAGTACCTCACTACTTGATTAGATCATACACTTATATAGGAGACTATCCATGATCCAGTCAATTTCAGAACACGAAAATTCTGTTTGCTCAGGTTTCAGACAGGTTGATTCAAAGTGGGGTACTTGTGGGTGGGCTGTGAGTAAACGTTACATCACAGCTTTGTGATGTGTTAAAACTTACTGAAGGCCAGTAAATATGACAATATACTTGCGTCGTTAGAGTTTTGTGAACTTTGCTGCTGCTTTTGTAACACATACTTCCTTTCAGAGCACTTGTTCATGACCAGCAAAGCATGAATGGCATCACTTGATGCTGAATAGCCATCTTGCAGTAAATATAAAGAAGGCAGAAAATGCATGGTATGTGGCCTAGACCTGTTCTGTAGGCTACATTTCAAATCATATGGACTCAACAATGAAATAGTGTCTATTAAACAAATGCAATGCAATGCAATGTGGATAAGCAGGAAAACACAATTAATGACTAATCTGCATTGCGACTTACGTGCTTACTCACCTACGACGATGTGCAGAGCTGAAGTCACAGGATCATTGGACCCTACTGTAGCGTAGCATATACAGTCAGTTGAACCTGTGTCACCAAAAGAATTCATGGCTCAGGACTTCAGCACCAAATTTAAATTTTACTGCCCTCAAAAAAAAAGCTCAGCTCACGTACGAATCAAAAAACTTTTTTTGCACTGAAAACATTTTAGCTGACTCACAAAAGCATACGGGAAAGCACTTTTATCAGTTAGAATCGGTCATTTTATAGAGATGAGATTTCAGATGAGTTCCTCCCTCTCTTGTCCTGCTGTGCGCTTCTGGGTAATCAAATTGTTTTTGCCTCAAATTGCCCATTTAAAGCCTAGTGACAGTGTAGGGAAGCCCAGATTTTCCACCATTTGTACACTCCACCCAGCTGTTTATTTCTGCATTCTCCTATTGTATAAATAAATTGAATAACAGTACAATGTTTTTTCCTTCATGATTTATACCACAACTGCAGCTGATGAATCCATCCAAACAGATTAATAAGACAGATTTGATGTTCAAGGATCTGTTTCAGGTCTTCCCCTCATGGTTCATCTGTGTCATTTTCTGGTCTCTTCTCCATGCATTTTATTTAATAATAAAAAGAAAAGGAGCATGGCAGGGAATAGCCCCTGAAGCCATTGCTCATTTTGGCTCATGTGTGTCTGTACAACAGCAGATAAGGTGCTAAGCAGGCAGAACTGTACAGTACATGCTGATAAGGCGGCCGATAAAAAGCAGGTACTTTAAAACCCCCCATAAAGGGCTGAGCTGTGCCTTGCTGCCTTTGCAAGCCTGAAATCTTAAAACATGATTTGATAAGCCTTGGACTATTAAGTAGAGTAATTCAGGGCGGCCAGGTTTTTCCATTCTCTGGGGAATGGGACATAATGCTTCTGTTTTTGTTCAGGGAGTCGTTTCATTCATCATTGCCAAATCAGCAAATCATCAGCACAGATACTAAAATGTGCTAAGATGGGCCATTACAAGCCATGGTACAAAAGAGAAGGAAACTGCAAAAAAGAAGAATGAAAACATGAACAGTCTCTCTTTTTTTGCCTCTTTTCCTCAATGTTCTCCAGAAAGCCAAACATTGAAAACAAGTTATGATTGTGACCTGGCTGAGTGCATTTCTGTATGTAGTGTGTAGAGGCTGTTCTCTGCCGAGCCAAACACAACCGTAATCTCCTCTGATCATTTGCCAGCATGCAGTCAGTGCCTGGCTGGGTAATGCACGTCACAGCTGTGGAATTTATGATGATTTGGAAAATGCCACGCAGCATGTGGCCTGTAATGGAATCGCAAGAGATGGATTCGCCGGGCCTCACAGGCATGCTGTCAGCGGAGGTGTCTCTGTAGTCCACTAACAGCAAAAACAAGAGAAATGAAGGGGCCGGAGCTGCTGTCTGCAGATATCTTTTTTTCCTCCGTCTCTGCTGTAATCTCACCTGCAGGAATGATGCCGATACGAAGACTGCAAGGAATCAGTGTCTCATCTGGGCAGTCCTGGTCCATGCCTGAGTCGCTCTGCGTCTGGGAAATTAGGCCATGCATGATTTCACTAAACATGCCGTCTCCTCCAACGCAAACCACCCTGCAGATCAAATTGTAAGGTTTGAGAATTCCATCTTAAAACACACTTCGTGGATTAAAGCAAAAAAAATTTTTTTTAAATCATCTGACGGAAGAGATGACGGGGGCATAAGGGGGGAGGGGGGTTAAGCAGTGTATTTTAGGTAAACGTACTAAACTGAAATCACTTCAAGTGATTCGGTTCAGTACGTTCACTTAAAAGATTGCGAACGACACAACACTACTTCCCACTGCCATTCCTCTGTTAACAGCAAGAAAACAGACTCCAAAACTGCTGTTATTTATTTATTTTTAACAAAGCATAAGCTCTCGCAGCACTCGCGACACCAGAGCCACTGTCCTGAGTATCGAGCTTCGGAGTTTTGGCTTCTTTATCTATTTAAGCGATGGGTTTTCTTTACTATTTTCCGACCTGTTTTAGCTATTATTAGCGAATGAGACCCTTCATGAAACACTACTGACTTCCAATCTTAGAACTTCCATTCTATTCTGATCTTTTTAAAAAATGGAAAATATACTACTACTAGCCTATTATTGTGCCCTATTACTATTATTATTGTGATTATTATTATTACTATTATTGTTTTGGGACGTTAAAAGCCTTTGAGACTGATGTGGCACTAAATGCTGGGGAATTATTTTCTCTTACTATAAAGTTTGGCTCTTAAACAAGCGTCGAGAAACAGCTCGCCGCCAGTAGGCTCCTCCGCAGCCATCAATGTTTAAGAGAACTGCCAAAACCATAATGTTTATTTTTAGGAAAAATAATTAAATCGTGATTAAACCAAAGAAAAAGAGCCTTTCCAGAACTTTGTCTGCCGAAGCTTGTTCAGCTCCACCCCTCGTTCCCCATTTTTTTCCCCAAGATCTGCATCAATCTCATTATTAACCTATAGTGCCCTCAGTATGAGGGAAATCCATCATAGCGACGGAGAACTTTAATCCATGTACACTTGGATCATCTCATGTGCCATCATCAAAAACTGTACCTTCTGCTTTAAAGTTCAATACACTTTAAATGAAAGAATAATCTGAACTTTTCACTTCATGCATCTAGAATTAACCATTAAATCATCATTGAGTAAAGCTAGAATTACATTACATGTAAATTAGCCTGATTTTTCCTTCTAACATATTTTCACAACCAGATTTACTTATTAGGTCATCAGTTCGGTCGGATGTGAGTGGTTGTGATAGTTGGGAATTGTGACAAGATGAAATGAGTCAACCTTTAGCCTCCTGATGCAACTCCAGAGAGATCAGAGGCTGAGGCTCAGAGGCTCTGATATTTATAAAAATGTATTTTCTTGAGACTTGTGGTGTGAAAACACCTGTGATTAAATAAATGATTTAGACAACAGGCAAAGTGCCTGCAGTAAACATTTTCGCCAGCTCTCACTAGGACATCCACATTTCTCAATCACATGTACACACAAAAAGACTGAAGTTGTGTGTTTGATGCTCTTTGTTTTCTTGATCAGTTCAGAAGTCACGAAGTGCACACCTAGCTTAATAAAGCTAGCATGTTTTCCTGCAGCACTCATTCAAAAGTAAAAATTATGGCAACAGTCAACTTGTTGATAATGCAGATATACAATTTTACAGCATTTTCTAAAATTATTTAGTAAATCTAACATGGTCAAATGGAAAACATTTTTTCTGAAATCTCACAAATTTGGATTTATGTAATTACCAGCTGACTTTTAAATGAAGTATTGAAACAGACGAGAGGTTCCAACCTAAACAATCTCCACCCAGTACTGGAGCTGGGTAACCTTACTGATATACAGAACAAGAAATAAATGGAAAACTGGAAATGACATCTAGCAAACAGGATGTCTTGATTACCATATGTGGGAAAAGAAGTGTTGATCTAGACTTATATTACAGAGGAGCTGAACCAGCTTCCTCTTGAGCATTCCCTGCTGTCTTGTGACCTGCTGAAATGTCCTCAAATGATGCTTAGTCTCCCTTAAATGCACATTCCATGTGGTCATCATCAAAAGTTCTTTTACTCTCCACGGCAGTTTCCCCACTATGCTACCAGAGCTGCTGTGCCAGTGGACTGAGGCGCAGTAAAAATGCTAATCTAGTCTTTGCTGTGGAGGGGTGGATTCCTTGATGAGCAAATTAAGGAGCAGTCACACGCTTACTGTGATTTCCGCTAACTGCAACTTACCCATCATACTTCTTCAGATCAGCCTCTGTCTTCAAGTGGTCCCTGGCATGATTTGCACGCTCTGTAACTATGGAAACAAAGGCAAAGTCATCATAATGGCACATGCTGATGCGGGCTGAGAGGCTGAGCGGTGAGAGAGAAAGAAAACATCATTAACTTCATCTGCTACTTAAATTGCGGCTTCGCTGGTGGTTTGATGGAGACAATCTATCATGCTACATCAGATGATAAACTTGAAGCCACAGCAAAAAACATTCTCAAGCACATTTCATTACAAGGCCTCGCCTGTCAGGACTGACAAGAGATTGTTACATATAGAGGCATCCTTGAAATGGATGGCTAACAGAAGGTCTCTTGCAGACGATGATGACGATATATGCCTGAGGACATATATGGAGCTTTTTAAAGAGTCTGCCAGGCAGCTTGCTTGCTTTCTCTAACAATTTAGCATGAATTGTACTTGTCTAGGCACACTTGTGGTTTACCATTTGGGAAATGCCAGCAGGATAATAATAAAAAAGACACTTAAGCTATGCTAAATAAGCCTGGGCTCTTATGTGGTTATATATGATTATGTGCTGTCAATATTCCACTTTAATCGAGACTCCCTCCCCCTGCTACAAAAACCATGATGAGCAAGCAGACCAGGTTTATTGACCATCACAGCACCCATTATCAGCAGCTTTACTGATATATAGACCTGTAAATAAAATCATATCCTTGCAAGCATTTTGCAGGCAGGGCCATTTGCCAACAAAGATCTGTTTGCAGAGCATGAATCTTCATTTTTTATTTAAATGTTAATGTAGGCAGCTGATGGGCGCTCACCAATCACGTCGGTGAAAATGGAGGCACGAGAAAAGATTGGGGCCACTTTCTGCTCGTAAATCCTCTTCCCGCATTGCTTTCCTCCATAGGGATTTATGTAGACCAGCAAACGCTTCGGTCGAATAGCTGCAAATAGGGAGATGGTGGAGTCAGGGATGGTCATTAACCAACAAATTCAATTTGTTGAACAACAGCATTTTCTCTGGTTGACAACAAGTCCATGAGTCCATGAAGTTTTCATTGACAAACAAACTTTATCAAATGTGACAAGGTAGAATAAACCTGCCCAAAATCGCACAAAGTTGCTTATCAGTTTTCCAGGTAACGTTTGAACCAAGTTCCAGAATAAATGTCACTTTAATGAAAGATTAAATAGTGCAGTATATCTTAAATACAGTTCAAGATGGTCTAATGGTTCTTTCCTTAGCAGTTAGAAAGCAAACATGGAACAAGACAGGCCTGGCTCCAGACTAGCATTGGCATGAACCTTATTTGCATCAATGAATGATGACTCCAACTTCTAAACAGAACATTAATGCTTCAGAGCTTGCTTAGGCTTTGCACAAATGTATCTGAGAAAACGATACTTCTAATCCACATGAACACATGACGTCAGTTAACGGACGAGCAGCGCCACCTGGCCATGGCCAGTACCTAAGGACCTATGCACTCAGACATTGTTATGCAACTGCCACACAGCTGCAGGCCCATTTACGAAATGCGAGGGGTACTAGGGTTTCCAGACAAACCATTCGCAACCGACTCCAACGCTTTGGCTTGAATGTCAGAGGACCGTAGCAAGTGACTCCACTGACACCAAGACACCGCCGTGAACGTTTGCAGTGGGCACAAGACCACGTGACTGCACATTCTTACCTCAGAGACATCATAGAACCCATCATCATCCCCCAATTCCGCCAGCACACCCCCGACTTTCTGTTCATGGATGATAATGCTCCACCACATCGTGGCAGAACTGTCACAGCTCGACTTCAGGAAGTTGGAGTGCCATCAACGTCCCCTGACCTGAACCCCATAGAGCACGTCTGGGACCAGTTGAAGCAGAGACTAGATGATCGTACCCCACCCCCACGTGTCCTGGCAGAACTGCGTGTAGCACTTGTGGAAGAGTGGAACGCATCATCTCAAAACATCATGAGGCTAGTGAGGGGCATGAGACGTTGCTGTCAAGCTGTCATTGTGGCAAATGGTGGAAACACCCGCTACTGACATTATCCATTTTTGTTGTTTGGGGCTGTCCCTGTTATTGTCAAAATTTTTGGGGTAATAAATATTAAACTAATAAAAATTGTTTTTTTTTTCAATTTTTTTTTTACATTATTAGTAATATCAAAGGGAACTTTTACTTATTTCATTAAAATTCAGAGCAAATAGGACAAGCACTCAAGTAAATAACAATATTCCTAACTTATTGTGAGTAGTGTACATATATATATATATAGTGGTGGGCCGTTATCGGCGTTAACATGAGACTCGGGCAATAAAAAAAAAAATCGCCGTTAATCTATTCACAAAGTTGGGTTGGGAGTTGGGTCTATACAACGCAAGCTATGATGACTTTCACCTTGATATTTTAACGCGGATGTATACCTACTGTGAAACAGGGATGTCACTAGGAGGGAAAGACAAGGGGGTTAGCCTTAGCCTTAGACTTAGCCCCCAGGGCTGTAGGAAGGAATTAGCATGTATAGAGGGCTGAAAACCTTTCCAGAGAAATTTGACTGAACAGGCTCTGGTTGCTACTCGCCAACAAGCAGTGCCATGTAGCTTCGCCTGGGTCCTAACGCCCGCCTACTACCTACAGCAGCTTCAACAGCAAGGACAGCATTTTAATTCAATAATGACGGCTAGACTTATTATTTTTCATTTCAATTCATAGTCTTGATTCTATTTGTAAAGTGCGTATCTGCGCTCAGTGATATCTTGTATGAAATGTTTGGATATATAATTTAAAAATAATAGAATAATATGACTATATATTTAGGGTGGCTTGGGATCATTTTAGGGGAGGGGCTCCAGACCTTTGGCGGAATTCAAATGAGCCTTTTTATCTAGATTAATCTGTGAGATTACAGTGAGATTAATCTAGATTAAAAAAAAATCTATGCCCATAGATAAAACTATGTTGAAACATAGAAATAAAACAACAATGGAGTAGTATAGGAGTAACATTAAAGGAACACAGAGACGGCTTAAAAGCGTAATTAAAAAGGGTTTTGGAAAAGCAGACAATCCAGTTGTAAAAGATAATAAAATTAAAAATAAAACAAAGGAAATGGCCAATTGAATGATATTTTGTAATCGAGTACAATTTAGCAAACACATTGTTGAGTTGAGAAATAAGGATGCTGCTGATAAAGATATGGTTCTCCATCTCATTAGGGAAGTTCATGAAAAATAAACACGGTTGTTACATTTTCGGAATTAAAAATCTACTAATTGGACTGGAACCAATAAACAGTGCTCCAGATGGTGACTTAAATGGTTGCCAATGTGAATAGATTATTTATTTTGCAACTAGTTTTTTCATTTCAGTCGCCATTTCAGCCCTAGCCTGCTGCTCGTACTACACTATATATAGGCTTTTTTTATTAGTTGAGAAATGTATTGTTTCCTGTGTACAGGGTTTTTTTCTTTTTACAATTGGACAATGTAAGGATGATGTGAAGCCTACAGCAGTGACAGCAAAATGTTTAATAATAAAAAACCCACACAAGTAGTGAAATGGTTACCTATTAGAATATTTCATATAAAAACCTGCAGGTATCTTATACATTAATTAATAACATTAAGTATTTACAGTCTCATAAAAATTCGATTATTATAGGCATTATAGGCACAAGATGCAATAATATGTATTATATCTACATGCATAATCGTGATGAAATTTTGAACCAATGAAAGCATTACAAAAATGGAGGAACAGTTTTGTTCTGACAGAGCTTAAACACAAATGGAGCACCAAATAAAATACATATGAAAATTCTATGCCTCATCAATACTACACACTTACGGTAGGTCAGTTCTAGAAAAAAGGTCATGAAAACATACTCAACAATGCGAGCTGCTCCCTGATGGCTTGGACCCACTGAAGACACAGCTTTCTTTCAGTGCAATGTAGGGTGACTTCACTGCACCGCCAGCGGTGCTTCTGAGCCCTCTCTACGTAGGACACTACAACATGAAGGTCAGAGAAGATATGTTTACTCCAAAACTGGATAAAAGGGGACTCACTGCTCTCTTTTACCCAGTCCCTTAAAAGTCACAGCATACATCTTTGTCAGCTAACAGAATGAGCCTGCTTTAATGACATTTCTAAAGTTTATTGTCATCTACGCTTGCCTACCTGTGAAAGAGTGTTGGTTGGAACCAGTTGGGTTCTGAGGAACTTTCTGCCACTTCCCCACATCTGTGCTTGGACAGTCGTCTTCCGTCTCCTGGACAGCTATGATCTCACACACCGGTACACAATGGCTGCCTGCTAAAATAAGAAAGAACCAAATGATAAGTCCCAGCTGCTCCCAATTCGGTGTCATGAAATCAGATCAAATTCAAAGTCAAAGTCAAAGTCAACTTTATTGTCAATTCTGCCATATGTACCGAACATACAGAGAATTGAAATTACG
>JBBJLR010000133.1:24235809-24262144 GCA_037577145.1 Brachypetersius gabonensis | reverse complement strand
TAAGAAACAGTCGTGGACTTCTTAAGCACTGTTGTACGTCGCTCTGGATAAGAGCGTCAGCTAAATACTGTAAATGTTCCAATCACGTTATCAATAAGGATTGTGTTTCTGTTCAGTTAGAACCAAATATTTGAGTTGATGATTGTAATTTTATACAAACGTTGTAATTTGTGTTTTAACAATTTTTTTATAGATGTTTTGTTTCTTTTACAATATTATACATTAAAAATAAACTCTTATATTCGGGCTACTCCAATTTATTTTGGGCTACCAAAAACTGAAAAGTGCATGCCCGAAGGGCGACCAGGGATTTTGAAATTTTGTGAGCCCTGCACACATACATACATACACACAAGATTGCTCATGTCAGGTTCTCATGGTATCACGTTGGATGATATCAGCTATTGATATTGCTAAATCATCCCAGGAGTCAGGAGAGACAGTGGTGATTTGAAAACCACACTGGAATTGCTGGCAGTGTGAATTCGGTCTGTGGTTTGGTGGAGCAATGTGAGCAAGGGCTTTTTAGGTATCCATCACCCGGGAAACACAAGCCAGAGCAGGCACGTCAACAGCACGCAAATGCAGCAGGAGGGGGTTTAGGTCATCGCTCCTGCTTACATAACACATTAGCCTTCCTTACTGGCTCGCTCAACGCTGTGTTTGAGTAGCCCCACACGCGCACACGCGCACACACGCACCGTTTACACAGCTTCAGCTATCACTAAACTTTGGCTAAGCATGAAACAACCCTTTCTAAATAATATCTTTTTGTCTCTTTTTCCACTTTGTGTATGCGAGGAGGAGCTCAGCACGCCAAGCATGGGATTAAATTACATAGCGGCCGGGCTAAGTACACAGTACACCAGAGCTGTCAACACAGACATGACTCAGACTGGCACTGATGGGTGCTAGACATGAAAAATAACCCTTTAATGCCTGGGCAAGAATGTCTTTGAGTTACCCGTTCTCTGTTAATACAGTGTTTTATCAAATGCGGTTATATGGTATACGAACGGACAATGCCACAAATCAGTAGATGCTATTTTGTTTGCATTTAAAAAGACCTAACACACAAATATGTACGTGCTTTACAGTTTACTTAGCTTTGATTGTTTTGCTGCATTTACATGAGAAAAGAAACTAGGCATTTCAGTTTTTTTAATGGTGTAGCACCAAGTATTTATGCCACTGCCAGTAGCAATGGCAGCATTCTGTAGTAGTCAGCATAAAAACGTTTTTGTATTTTTTGAACCCACATGACAGAAATCAAATAAGTGTAGCCATAGTGATAAAAACTCCATTCTGCAGCCAACAAAAAAGGCGGGATGAAGCTTAAGGAAGAGACCCGTGATAAGCTTGAGAAAGGAACTACAGTATAGAAAGGGCAGTTTGTCTGTTACGCTTTTGTTACGTTCATGAAAAAGGCATTTTTCAACAGCTGAGAAAATAAACACAAGGGAATGCTGAAAGGCATGTGGAGCAGGCATGGTATAGGATATGAGTCTCTTTCACACCAGCACACTATTTAAGTGACTGTTTGCAGTCACTGAGGACAGCATGCACAGGTCAATGCCAACATTAAAGGTCCTTGTCAGATAAATGGAACATTTGAACAAGACGATCCATTTCTAAGAAATGGTGGCACAATTTTCTTTTTATTATGGACAGAGTTAAAGTGGTTTAAGAAGTGGAAGGTCATCATTTGACAATGTACTCTTTCATGCTCTTTCAAATACAATGCAGCATTAGACAAAAATAAAACTTTATGCCATGTGATACTCACAATTCTAATTGGGCTTTCAACCTAGTATGTGAGAATATATTCTTTTGTTTTTTTATCTTTTATGCTGGAGCCTTTCAAGTTCCCAAGAAACTGAAGGGCTGGGTGTCTACAGTATCTTTTGCAGGAAGGAAATTTAATTCCAAAGCAAACTTGTCCTTGGGGAAAGATCTTTTTCAGCCTCTGGAAAGGCCACCATTACAAAGTGTAGCCCAGCATGAAAGGCCACTGTATTCTACACCAGCTCTTCATTAGGAAATACTTTACTGTAACCTCAGATCAAACATGTAAACATTCACATTGAAGAAAAAAAAAAACACACAGAAAGTACCTTCATTTTCACACAGAACCATAACTGCCCCTTATATGGAAGGAAATGCATCAAATATATAGCCACATACAAATAAGCAACATGTAATAGTGTTTATATAATCTCACATATAGCCTACAATAACAGGTTCAAAGGTAAAGCTATAGAACACACTTAGACACTTATTAGATAGCTCATTACACAAAGAAGAGCCTCTAAAGAAGCAAAATAAAAAGGCTTATGAATTTGAAATAACAGTCTTCATATGAAATTATGTAGTATTACAACACTGAAAGCTCACATTTCTGACCTCTTAAACTGTTAGTGGGCAATGCCTACAGGGTTGCCTTTCAGACAAAATTACATTTTTGTGTGAGCTGTGTTGCCAATAACCAAATTATGGCACGTTTTCCCCACTGGACATTCACTAATCTGAATCCAGAATTGCTTTACTCTGGTCAAGTATGTGTCCATTTCTCATTGCAGCAGTGTACCCATCACTGTAAGAGGTTTAGTGATTCTATGGGGTCATTGCCAGCCTCATCCAGTACAGCCCAGTTCAGTACCTGGCAATAAGGGGCTCCTAGTTACTGCCTGGCAACCGAATTGAAGCCAATATCACAGATTTGCAACCATAACAAGCTATTTCACACTTTCTGGTGGAAAAGCACTACTAGATCACTCTGGTATGCTCTACTGAACAGGTTTCTGACAAGTACAGCATGGGTGGATACCTTCGACAGGGATTAACCTTTATCTTGGAAGATTCCAAATGCAATGTAGTGTTAACCCATGCTGAAAAAGCTGGACCTGTGTTTCGTAGATCTGTAAGCAGGATGGTAAAATTTCCCACTGAGATAAAGTATGTATCTAATGTGATCTTATAGAAGTCAAATATGTTATTGACAGGTAATACAGTGGTAATATAGTCTCCTTTTTCAGTTTCAGCTCGATCATTCACTTTATGTCTTTTTGCAATAGGGCTCCATAGAAGGACATTTAACCCTCTTATCATTTGCACTAGAGTATTTACTCTAGTATTGACAAGCACGTTTTGTCTTTACAGGCTGAATAGGACAGCTGTTTTTTCCTCCCCACACACACACACACTCACACCTCATCCCATGCAAATCCCTGTCCTCGTGGTGCGTCATGTGAAACAGAGCTGAGGTATTATTCAGCCGTGTAAGGCCTGGAATTTACTGCTACAATTCTGCATTACAAAGGCACATAAACATCAATACAGCTTTTCCTGAGTCACCAAACACACTGCAGAAAGTGAGAAGTGAAACTGAGATCAGCCACACTTTAAAGTTCAGTGTCTCACCTCAAACAGAAGAATATATGCTCTTGGTAACTAAGGGGATTTTAACTCCTTTGCCATGTTGAACTTGCAAACAGCTTTTTAAATGTTAATTAATCTCCGGCTCAGTTTTGAGTTCAGTCAGCAAATGATCCATGAGAACTTATGACTCAGGTCAAACGCTTTACAGGACATTCAGGAATATTAACAGAACTGGAACACAGCTCAATCTCTAATGATTATTAGTGAAATTCACCTGTCCTTCCATATCCTTGCAGGAGGGCATGTGCTCTTAGTCTGCAAACATCTGCTCAGCCCTGTCTCTGAACATGGATCTTCGTGCAGTAAAACAAAGAGAGCTGGGACGACAATTCCTTTCCTTACAATAAAAAGCAACAAATACTAAAATAAACCATAGACTTCAGTACAGATCTTTTTAAACAGGATTACGGTCATAAGAAGGCAAGATCACGCAGAACTCACTCCGATGTTCCTTAAAACCTTGTTTACAGGGAGATGTTTTTCTCGGCAGTAAATCAACAGGCCTGCCATGGCCTCCTCATAAGTCTTTAACAGTCTGGAGGACAAACCTACACATTTGCGACTAAAAACATGCACAGACAGATGCTGTATTGCTTTAAAATGTAATGGAAAATTACTTTAGGAAAGTATGCACAAAAGAAGAAGAAAGCATCAATGCAAACATCTGCTTTACTCTGTCTCTGAACGTGGAGCTGAACAAAGAAAATTCTATTGTTTACAATAAAAAGGCAACGGCATTACCATAAGAAACTATAGATGCTGCAGAGTACTTCTATAATTACCTAAACGATTTTACATTCTATGGTATTTCTATAGTCCACATGCCTCAGTTTACTATAATTTCCGCTATAGATCTTTTTTTCATAAAGGATTACAGCCATAAGCAAACAAGATCTCAGAAATCACTCCGATGTTCCTTAAAACCTTGATTACAGGAAGATGTCTCTGCTTCTCTCAGCACTAATTCAACAGGCCTGCCGGATAGGTACGGCCTGCCTAGTAAGTTCAACAGTCTTGAGGACAAACTTACACATTTGCGCACACGCACACACACGCACGCACACGCACACACCTTTTAAATATAATGGAAAATGACATTAGGAGGGTATGTTGTTAAAACAATGCACACGAGCGAAGAGAGAAGAATGAGGAGTGGACAGCCTGCAAAAATCTGCTTCGCTCGGAACGTGAATCTGAACAAAGGACGGCTCCGTCGAACTAAACGGCTCGACTCTGTAGTGTGAAGCTTACCAGCCTTCAGAGGACCGTAAACGCTGGCAGCGGAGCGTCTCCTCCTGCTCTCCACCACCTCCCTCCATGACAGCAGAGCCGAGCTCAGACTCACATCGCACTCTCGGCTACCCAGCCCGAGCCTCGAGCACAACAGCCTCGTCTGCTTCTCCATTTCGCCTCTCACACCTCAGCTATCTGGCGTTCATCCTCCAGCCCCAGGAATCTCGCCTGTTCTGGTCCCTCGGCGTTAAAAGCGACCCCTGGTCACGGAACTACTCCTCGGTTCTCCTCCATTACTCTACATAGCGGTTCTCTGTCCGAGAAGAAGAACCAGGTCCCGCTCCAGCACCTACGTCATCACGTCGTCAAGCGGGGGGCGGAGACACAGATTAATTAATGGACATTCCGTACACTTCTCCTTTTAAAGAGTCTGTTTCCTGTGATCACTATATTAATCCTTAAGAATAATAATTTTAAAAAATCACTGTTTAAACTTAGACTAATACTCTCAGCCTGTGCATGTATAAAAAGGAAGACACGGACACGCACACACACACACGACACAAGCTGAGCCTGTGATGAGAACGAAGATATTCTGTTTATTATTCTTATTCTTATTAATTTTGCACGCCACAGTACAATACCAGTGTATATTAATGTATTATTCATCATGATCATTATCACCTTTCTGATCACCATAGCCATCGTATTCATCTTTGTCATTTACTTATATATATTTTTTTGTACTAACAATACCAATAAAAATGGTATTAATATATTAACTATATTAATAATACAATTGAAAAGTTAAAAAGGACTTCAGCGTGCACAAATCCCCATATAAAATATGTTAAATTAATTCAAAGGAATTTTGACACAGTTATTAAAACTGTAGTACACAGTTGAAGGTAAACTAAAGACATATGTTTTTACCGTGGCAAATAAAAGCATTTATCTGTCTTTTAATATATCTATCTATCTATCTATCTATCAATTCACCCACCATCCATCCATCCCTCCATCCCTCCATCCATCTAAAATTAAGCTGTCAGGTTTGTATGACGTTCCTTTAACGTGGAGATGAAGTTGAAATCTCATCTGATGGTGTGATATGATGGTATATTTGAAAACTATCTGTGATACTGAATTAGACCATTATTATTACTATTATTAATATAACTATAATAATCCTCTGGTTCCTCTTTAACGATGGAGCTTTTGAACCGCACAGCTCCAGCTGAAGACTCAGAGGAGAGCATACTCCTGATTGGCTGCCCTTTCTCACTCCGTCCAGTCAGATCGCTGCTTGCTCGCTGTGGGCTGCCCATCATGGCGGCTCTCTGAGTTTACGAAGGAAAAAACCAAGGGTGTAAATAACGCACAGCACACCAGTTACCCGGTACATACTCCTTTTAGCCCTTCAGCTGTTAATGAGCTATCGCACAGGCCTGCGAAAATGTCGAGCGACGGCGGCAAAAAGCAGTTTTGGAAAAGAAACACAGCCAAGGTGCCTGGCAGGTGAGTGACGTGTTCATGCTAACTAGCCACTTAGCCCTGCTAGCTTCAAGCTCTTAACTTCAGTGGCCGTTTTATACAGCAACATATTATCACACTAAATTTAGACATGACTCTGGGAAGCCCTGTTTGTATTCCGAAATTATTTCTGGTGCCTTTTTGCCCCAGATAGTCGTCCTGTTCCTACATACTCAGAAGTTAGCAGATGAACGTTAGCCAGTCTCACTAGCTGGTGTAGAAGTTGTGAAATGAGTGCTATACCTTCATCTTTTATGTGTATGGCATTTGTTCTTGTAAACTAATCAGTAAAAGTGTTTAGTCTGTCATGTTCTGTGTGAATGACATTGTATGACAAGTGTACAAGCTCAGTTCTAGTTCCTGGTGCTGATAAGCAGAGCTGAAAGGCCTGTTTGGGATGCAAACTTCATATACAATATATCACTGGGGCACACATTTTATATTAACACTCACAGCACGAATATACAAACCAAGCATGGAGGTGGCAGTTTTCCTGTTGGAGTTTTTATGGATAATGGTGTTAATAGATGTCCCTAAACTTCTTTGATGATCGTGTTGACAGAGGTCCTTCTCATCAGGTAACAGGCATTGGCTCTTTCAGTTTCAGTTGCTGTTGGCAGGTGTGTTCAGTACAACCGAGAAAAAGTATTTCTAGCTAGTAGTTCGCTAAAAGAATTGCATCATTTTGAGCTAATTGCATCTGTGCCATTTGTTGCTTCATAGTGCTTGGATGCACCCTGATTTTCCAGTGTTGTCATCACATACCTACATAGCAAATGTAACACAGATAAATAAAATGTCTAGTGCATTGTGCCCATTATTTCCAAAGTAGATTACTTTTCATTAACACTTTCTTGATTGTCATTCAGTGTTACCAATGTCACTTGCAAAGCAGCCCGTGAAACTGAGAATAAGTAATAAAATGTTTTTTCTTTTTGTATTAAATGTATAGATAAGTTAATGTTGAAGTGTAAAACAGTAGTTTTTAAAAATCTCATTTTTAAATTGGAGGGAATGCTGAGAAAACACCACTATGTTTCACAGCTAAGAACATTTAACCAAACATACTTAAGTAGTGTTTGCTTTCAACTCATCAAATTTGCTTTCAAACTTGATAAAGTTATGTTGTCTTGTACTTTTTTAAAAGTGTAAGCAGCGTCATCCTTTTGGGATCCTTGGTAATAATGTTAGATACAATAAGTTGTTTTACTAAAGTAAATTATTTGAGTGCTTTCTCCCCCACTGTGGAGAATGTTCTTGAAAACCATTAGCATTTCATTTAAATGTATGTTGTACATAATGTAAGTATTTTGACCTTATTGATCTTTTTCTGTTTGCAGTATACAACATGTTTATGGAGCCCAACATCCTCCATTTGACCCACTCTTACATGCTAAGTAAGTCAAATCTTATTACTGGGGTTCTGAATGTGTTATCTATTGAACTACATTAGATTATCAACAGAATATCGATTCACACATGGCTAAGGATGGTTTTAACTGAAGAAAAGTATTGTAAAGCTACATTTTAAATCTGTACTTTTTATTGCAAGGCCCTATAAATCATATGCAGTGACCCTTTACTGTTCTATTCCATGTGCTGTGATAATTATAATAGTAAGTAATAATGGAAATGCATTGCTGTGTAAAACTTGGGTTTACTTTTGATTTAATTTTGCTTAAGTCTTTCAGACAGTTACATTTACATTCTGCCATTTAAGCCCAGTATTCTTTCACTTTCACTAGTAGTGTGTGGATGGAAATGTCAGAGACGCTGATGTGCCGTGCGTCTGTTGTTGGTAGATGTTTTGTTTGCTATGATGGTCTGTACTATGTTCTGTTCTACACTGTAAGGCAAAAGGTAAATAAATGCCTGCAGTTTATTTCTCAGGCAAATCAGAATTCGCATTAACTCTTTAATGTTTAGCCTTACTTAATAAGAGAACGTTTTATTGATGGCTATTTTTATGACATTAGTACATATTAATATACTAGTAGGATTATTACAGGAAAGTTTTGGCAAATGCATAAAAATCCAATTATGGGGTCTCTTTTAAAGTGACAATACAGTAAAGAGTAAATGATTTGAAACTAATTAAATGGCTTTCCTTCTGTTTACAATTTTGCTGATGGCAGTACAAAGCTGCTAGTTTCTTCTGAGAAGGATAAAAATACTTTTAAATGTGATTTTTTTTTTTTTTACAGGACAAAAAAAAATTTATTAGTAATAAATTTGACATAATTTATTACTAATGCGAAATGCTTTAGAAAAGCTATACTCTGAAAAGGTGCCTTTTGATCATTTAGAGTGGATCCATGAGAGCTGCTAGGATGAGAGTAAGGGCTGTGTCTGCAATACAGTTTTAAGCTTTCTTGTACTGATTCATGTGATTTTGATTTTTTCATTTTCTTAATTACACCCTTAACTCTTACTCACCCTTAACTCTTACTCGTGCCTTAAATTTTCCTTGAATGCTTCTATTACTTTACCAGTTACTTTAAATGAGTGAAAAATTATTGAAAAAGCCTCTGATGTTGGACCATATACCTTTGTTATATCCCAAAGTAGTTCAGCTCAAATGTAGTTCTTGTGCTTGGTTGGCTTAGGCTGTGCGTTTAAATAATTACCAGTTATTTAACTGACGTTGTGAGACTCATTTGGCATATTTAAATGCTTGTTTGTTTCAGTTCTTCTTGGCAAGTTGTTTAATATTAGTTTTATAATGCACATGAATGGAATAACCAATGTACTTGCATTTTGCAGGCAGTTTCCCTTGTATTGCTGTTTAGGATTGTGACATTTTCAGGTACTTGAACAAAGTTAGGGCAAGCATGTATGTTTAGCATGGGTTAAGTAACTTTGGCAGTACTTACTCAGTGTCGATTTGCATTTTGAATCAAATATTTGAATGTGTTTAATGAGTAACATTTTACAGCAATTGTATCTGAGGTTCAGGTCTGGTCAGAGCAGCAAATTTAGTACATTGTAATTTCTCAGGATTCTGTTGGGATACCAAATACAAAAACATTCATCTCATTACCATTTTCTTTTTGAACAAGAACACAATTGAAGATAAACTGTGGAACATTCCTCAGAGATGAAAATTTCAATTTCTGGTTAAGGGGCATTTTTGTTATGGAAGTGTTTTGACATAATTGACATATTGTCATGCAAATGTGGCTCCAAAAATGAAAAAAAGAGGAAGTGTCTCTCCTATTTGGGGAGTATATTGTTTCAAAGTAATAATGAGATTTTGAATGTGATGTTTGTTGGACAAAAGCATTTTCTATGTTGCTCACTGGGAAAAGGTACCCAGTGGTACAACTGGTTAACCCTGCCCACTCACTTCAAAACCTTGTCTTCAAATTAGGAAGTTTACAGGATAAGAAAAAAATCTTCCTGACATTCAGGGTAAGTTAATGTAACAGTATGTTGTTTGAAGTACATTTGGACCATTTTTATTGGTATATTAATCGTGAAACAAAAAATAAATAAAAATACAAGGTTTTATTTCAACAGAAGTACAAACATGCATATTAGTGACATTAACTTTAACAACTTATATAAATAAACAAGCCCTTTGTTGGTTCTACTCTTTGTATGCTGTTCAGACCCAACTTCAAAACCACTGATGGGTGAAGTGAATAACATTGATTATGTTGTTACAGTGGCGTCCAACAAGGGGTGGTATATATTAGGCAGCAAGTGGACAGTTCTTGAAGCTGGTGTGTTGGGAGCAGGAAAAATGGGCAAGCGTAAGGATCTGAGTGACTTTGACACAAACAGACGGTGTAAAATATAAAGAGATTGTTTTTGGCTTGATGATATTTGCAGACCAGCCATTTGTCTCGCTTTATCATGTGCTGCTCTATTACTTTGTCATTTGGAATTCACAGCATCGCTAAAACAATATGGATGAATATATTTGCCAATTTAGGATTGTATATCTGAGTCACCTGTCTTGTAACACACACTCACTTAACTTTAACAGCCTGAGCATTCTACACAGGAGTTAGTTGTAAGAAGTTAAGGAAATTTTGAGTGCATCATTAGCCTGGAGGAATTCGCATAAATAAAGATTCAGGAACTGTCTCCAACAGTTTGGAGAAGAAAAAAACAATTCAAAATATTTTCCACGTACTCCCAAAGTATTTGATCAGCCAAGACATCCAAATGTTTCTTTTTTAGTACTGGAACTGCAAGGATAGGTCCCTAACAAATCAGTCAAGGCACACAGTGATATCCGCACATTCTTATTTCACTCGTTTAAACCTCTTTTGGCTCTTAAGGTTATGACTACCCTGTGAGTGCCAGCCCTGGTCAGGGCATTTTTATAATTGTTTTGCCACACTGAGTCTCTGCCATCTACCATAAATAGTTGGCTGTCCATTATAGAAAGCAATTTGAGAGATTATTGCTGGAGCTTCAAGCTAATGTTGTCAGAAAACACTAGAAACCAATAAAGTATAGAGGAGGAATTAGGATTCAGGAAGGTCTTGACAAATAGACCTCATGTGGTGTAAGTGTAACATTTAATTAATTTGATTTTTGCCAAAGAATTGTCTTTGCATGCATGACATTGGGTAAAAATGAAGAGAGACTGAAAAGAGCCAGTGTATAGGAGTGATGAAAAAGACTCTACCATGGCTGTCACTGCCCTCATAGGTTGGCTACAGTGGACTGAAATGTGTTTAACATTTGAGGGAAGCATATTAATGTTTTGCCCTTTAAACTTTCTTCACATTTATACTTGTATTTTATTATGATATTTTGTGTGAACATCTTCAGTGTTGCTCCCCAGTGTGCCATGCATTTGGATAAAACCTTTGAGTATTTGCCTCAGACAAGTGACGGTCTCCTACTTCTTCCCACGCAGTTTGATGAAAGCTGGAAACAAGCCCCCCTCAACGAGCACGCCAGGCAAGCCGAAGAAAGCCACCACCTTCCAGGAGTTTGAGAGCATCACCAGCGACGCTTGGGATGTCGGAGACGATGATGATGAGCTTTTAGCCATGGCCGCACAGAACCTAAACATTGAGGTCGTCATGGAGACTGCCAATAAGGTGATCGAGAACCACAGCAAGCTCCAGGAGAGAAGGCAGCAGCAGCTGGATGAGGTGTTTGAGCCAGAAGAGAAAGAGGAAGAGGAGGGGCATGGGGAGGAAGATGATGAGCAGGAGGAAGAAGAGGAGGCAGCTGAGACAACAACAGAAATGTCCTTTGGCTCCGAGCGCCTCCCACACAGTGACAGCAGGCTGGTGAAATCCCACAGTGAAGCTCCCATTGGCTCCCCAAAGGGTCAGTATTTATCATCATCATTTGGAGCAAGTGCTAGCACTTAATCTGCTCATATAGTTTGCATGACGTTTTGTTAGAAATAACATTTTATTTCTTCAAAATACTGGGCATAGAGCAACATAACCAAAGAGCAAGACACCCTCCAGGAAGTAAATCAAATGAAATCAAAACAAAACTGAGATATGGAGAGATATATCTACTTGTGTTTACAAGCTGCTGTAGTTTATTCACATGAGCATATGAGCAGCTGTACCTCAGGCTGTATTGCGTAGTGTGACCTTCTACAAGGTTACAGCATGATTTATTTTAGCCATTCTTTAGCTTAGTTTACAGGTTATTTAGTGTGTTTGTTACAATATTAGAGTCTTCTGTGTATGTGTAGCACCATGAAAAAGTCTTCTCTTTATATTCTTTCTATTTTACTTTGAATCACCTTGTTGGTGCAAAAAATACTATTTTATTCCTGTCACACTGGATATTGTTTTACTGTGACAGGCTGCAAACTGCCTGAAGGTGCTCCAACTAATCACCAACCTGATTGTCTGTAATGATCTGCACCTACTGCTTTACTAGTCTCAAGTTAGATGGCTTGAATGGTTCATCCAAAGGTCACCGTGTGGCTTAACAAACAAAAAAACATTCCTCTGAAACTGCTCAGGTACAGAAACTGAAAATGAGTCATTTAAAAGTCCTTTAGAAAGCCTGGAGATCTGTTCCTCAAGACCTAGATAAAAATATAAGAGAGCCTGCATTTTTTTCATAGCAAAATACGTAGAATTATCTGCCATATATTGTATGGATCTTCCCTCATGCCATCAAAACGGCTATGAAGTTTTGCTGCAGACCCTAATTTGCAAGGTGGAGTTTTCATGGATTGGACTAGTTTGTCCAGCACATCCCAGAGGCCAAGTCAAGACCTTAAACACTGTCCTGTTCCTCAAACCATTCCTAAACGATTTTTCTATACTGCAGTGTATATGATCTTGCTGAAAGAGCCCATTGCCATTAGCGTCATTGTCGTGAAGGACTGTACTTGGGCTGTTTTGGGAAGGTGGCACTTGTCAGAGTACCATTCACATGAATGCTAGGAATCAAAGTTTATGAAGAGAACATTTCCCAGAGCATCACACAGCTTCTGACCTTTTAGTTTATTAATCTGTGGGTTTTTTTTTTGTAGAATGGATTTAAATGGAATCCATTACTTCCGGTTGTAGCATTATTAACATGCCATGACTGTTGCAGTGTCTCTTCTGTGCTTTGAATAATACACCACTCATATTTTACCCTCTCACTGGTAATCTTTTGGGGGTCCTGACAATTAATGAATGGATTAAAGGGGGCTGACGGTGGATGCAGAGAAACGGATGGACCACAGTCTGTAAACTCACTTATATGGTATGTGAAGCTGATCAAATTGAGTTAGTGTAGATATAAAGAATGTATGTACCTACTAAAGTAGCTCGTAGGTAGCAAGTAAATGCCATTCATCCATGTTTAGTGTGTTTTTTTATAACGCAGAATATAACTTATACCATATCGAGTAGGCATGCAACAGTACACGATAAAATTCCGGCCTGTTCGGTACACGCTGCACGGTTCGGTACGCCCTTGTGTACTGCGGTAGTTCGATTTTGCACTTCCTTTTGAAAATGACGCTTAATGCTTACCATACTGTTGAGCAGCAAGCACCAAAGAGCGAAAGCCCTCCACCGAGAGTTAATGTCCAATCACTGTTGTGGCTCCACCCACTTGCCCTCCCCCACACTGACGTAACTGGATCTGAGCTCGCAACTCGGCACACAAACAAGCGTTGTCAGCACTAGCGGAACAGTGGAGAGGCAGACGTTTGAAGAAGCACCAGCTTCGTACCAATCTCCAGGATGGATTTTTTACGGGTTCACTGTAAACAACGACCAGGGAGTCAAAACAGTTAATAGTAATGTCACTGTTTGTAAACATTGCCTAACACGTGTCCCATACGCTAAATGGAAACATGAGATATATGGCTAAGCGTAGTCATGCTGACATAACACTTCCTGAATGGAGGACAGACTAAAAGGTAACTGTCTCTATTAATGTAGATGGTGATCCTTTCATGTGGTGGAGGGCAAATAAGATAAAGTTCCCCCATGTTGCAAAAGTTGCACAACGTCACCTCTGTGTCCCAGGAACTCTGTTGTGAGAGAATTTTCTCCTCTGCAGGACACGGTGTAAGTGCAAGCCGCTCTTGCCTTGCAGCTGACAGTGTTAACAGGCTTATCTTCTTACAGAAGAATCTTATAATAGCAGAGAAATAAATACATTATGCCCATAATGGCAGTAATTGATCGTGAACATTTAGATTTTTTTTTAAAACATTCAAACTTAAAAACATTTTTTAAGTTTGAATGTTATACATGTATACATATTTTAATTGTGAGTAAGAGGCAGATTATTATTAGTTTTTTTGTTGGGTTATTATTTGTGGTGTTATATTATTGAGCACAGTGTTGCTGGAATTTGTGCAAAATAAAGATATAATATAAGAGAAAAAATATTCTTCTCTTTATGCACAAAACATGTCCCGAAACCAAACTGAAACCGTGGCCCAAATACCGAGGTATGTACGTTATAGTGGGATGCCTGTACCGTTGCACGCCTAATATCGAGTTATTAGCGTCTCTGGTCTTAACACGGAACTCTCACTCCTATGCAGTTTCCACAGTTCATATTTGGTGTTGGCTGGATGTAATAAATATGCAAACTGGTGGAACTGACACAATGTAGGGGAGTGTTCAATGGACTATTTATTCTTTATTTAGATGAATATAGTAAAGTTCGGAGCATATTTAAGCATTTATTTGAGTCTCAAGTGCTGTCGTGTGAATATCTCTTTTTCCACCGTGTGTGGCAGTAGAAAGGACAACACGTCCTGTGTGTACATGCATGTCTGCTGCGGTGTTTGTGTAGATAGAGACACTGTTTGAAGCTCAGACATTTATCTGCCTGCAGTGTGGACTGGGGCAGTGATGCTGTCTGCTCCTACTGTGCTCTCATAACCATCCCCCCTCCTGTGCCTCTACCTGCGGCTGCTGGTGCCTGTATTCTGCCACAGCTGTGTCTGTCTGACTCCTCTGTTTGGGGATGGATCACTGCGATAACTGAGTTCCTGTCTGTTTATTATGTCTTCACTAGGTGTGTGTGTGTGTGTGTGAGATACAGTGATAAAATAGTGATGTTTCCTCTAGTGTAAGCAATGATTCTGTTTACACCATAGTTTTTGATTCATATTAATACTCATTAAATAGATTTTAATGTTTTGAATATGATTGCAACTGTTCTTTGTCACACACATGGCTGAGTGTAACAGTTTTCCAAAGTTCAGTGGAAATTGTCTAGGCTTATTTAGTAGTAGTGATAATGTGAGGAACTGAAGTGTGCGCTGACATGCAAACTGTGTTTAAATGTTGTGTAATGAGGCAAGGGTAGGGGTGTGAGATATTGCAAAAATATATCATTACCACATTTCAAGCCGTTAAACATATATTAGATTTGTAGTATTATAGTGTTTCTGAAGCTTGATACGCTGGAACAGACTATAGAGAACCAGCTGTGCTACTTTTATAAAATACAATTAAATCTGTGTACACTATGAATTTTGTCCAGTGATTCACATACTGTGCTGCTCTAAATCCAATAGAACAGGAATAATTATGATCTTCAACACAGCAGCTGTATAATAATTGTCAGAAAAATGCTCAATACTTTCAATACAGGTGGTAGTGTGGCCTAAAATTTACATTTCATATTTAGTGATACTCAAGTATTACTAGGTCCTGGTGAACACAGTCTGTGCTAAAACCGTGAACTCTGAGTATCAAACCTGTTTGTTTCACTTGCGGTCAGCTTTTGAGAGGCAAAATGACAATTTTTGCATCTCCATTAGCAGAGATGAAAAGAAGGTCACACGCAGAAACCTCCAACAACTTAACTCACTCTCTCCGTTGTAGAAAATGTTCAGTACCGCTTTTACGGATGGAGGTAATAAAATAGCAATGGCATTGTACTTAGCGTTTAAAGAGTGGTGCAGAAAATGTTTGTTGTTGCTTTGTGAAAGAGGTTGAAAACCGTTGTGCTTACCTGACCTTATCCTTCTAGAATGGGGCAGAGTAACAGTGCATCAGATTAGATCCTTTCAGGACATGGTTGCTTCTGTTTGTGTGATTTTTTGTTTTTATGTTTTTATTTTTGTAAATGTTCTAGTGCTTTTGACAGCATTAATAATAAGGTCCATTAGAGTCATTGCTGATCTTCACTATGTGAAGCACCCTGTGATCTTGACCTTGGAGAATACATTAAGGTGTCACATGTAGGTGGGTAGGCCCTAAGTTAAGCACTTAAATAGTGGCCCAGAGAAGTTCTTTATACCTACAGATGGATCAGATTTTTTTGTCCCCTCTTTTTTGATGTGGGCGCTATTACTGCACCCACTAAATGATTGTTCCTGGCCTGGTGGCTCTCAGGAGGTCATGTGTACCTCTCTGATTAGCTTATGTGGCCAGCAAAGTAGTGAGGTGCTGGTGCTCCTAATACATGTGGAGTTATGTTTTTTAGGAATTAGTTTTTCTTTTTATGAAAAAAGAAACCTATAGATTTACATCAAATTCATATTCTTCTGCCAACAAGGCATCTCTGCAACTGCAGAACTGTGAAAGTGAAATCAGTGTTGAGATTAATCACTTTCATTTAAATGTCACACCTTGTTTCAAGGACTTATGAGGAAAAAACAGTAAATGCTTAAAAATGCCATGGTTGATGCCATGGGGGAACTAGGAGGGCTAATGCTTGTGGTGTGTTGTGTTTACCTGCTGCAGAGATGAGTGGGGAGCGGGCAGCACTACAGAGGCAGCAGTCGCTCCCGCACCGGCCGGTCATTCCTCTGGTGGCGCGCATGGCAGATCAGAACACATCTGGCACCCCGGCCATGACTGAGAGGGAGGCATCCAGACTGGACAAATTCAGGCAGCTGCTGGCAGGGCCCAACACTGATCTCGGTAAGATTTTCTTGAAGTGATACCATATCCAGCTTAGATGGATGCTTTAATCAGATAGTGCAGTAGTGAGAGTGTAAGTTCAAGGTTTCTTTGTCATCAGCAGCTGTTTATAATGTAACATATAGCAACATACAACATTCAACAGAGTTACAATCAAAGCACAGCCAACTCAACAAATGGAGACCACAACAGTGTAACACTAATGGAATATAGCAACTCGGTGTGGAAGCTATGTAAACTACGCTGTTACTTTATGCTACTTTTACATTGTTGTGGTGTCTTTGTTGTGTTGTCTGTGTTGCTTCTGAGATAAATTGCTCTTTGTTGAATGTTGTGTATATAGTTATATGTTGCACCATGGTCCCCGAAGTCCAAGTCAATGACCTCCAATTTGAAAAAATCGTTGTGAGTACGTTGTGAAGTATCGCAGTTTCTGTTGAACTCTTTTGGTCTGATCCAAAAATGCACTTAAGCGTTCACTATTTGCACTAAAGGTGTCCAGAACAATTCCCTGCTCAAACACCTCAGGTACAGCTTTTGTGTTAGTTGCCAGGCTTAGTGGACGTGTTTGAGTGAGGGAAGTTCCAAACTGTGACACCATTCCTCCATAAAGTCGAACACTCGTGAATTACACAGAAGGAGACTAAGTAGAAACAAAAAACAATATCTAAAGCTTTTAATTTGTTTTGTGGATTATATGCTATATTTTGCATGTTGTATGACCTCACTCTGAATCATTCCTACTGGGAATTGCTGCTTGCTTAAACAGGATGACTTCCACATTCAAACTCGACTGACTCTGATTACAGAGCTGCGTCAGTGTTGTCTGGAGGCTGAATGTCTTTGTATTTCCTTGCTGTGGAATGGTGAAAAATGGAAAGTCCCTGTTTGGCTCCTAGAAACAAATTACCTTTATTTACCCATATTGCTTTTGTTACAAACCAGAATAAAAAGTTAATAAATTAAGCATGAATGCTGCTTTTGCACAGTATCATTATCATTAGTGCAAGGTGCAATATCCTTATCATTACTCCTCACAAAGTTAGGTGTAATATTTTATACCTGTGGAAGTTTCGATTTAAAAATATTTTATGTAAGTGGTTTGCTGCTTGTCGATTCTGACACCGTTCACACTGCTTTACATAATTTGATATAATTTAATGTCCACAACATAATTAAATGCGTCACGGTGGGCCTTTAAGTGGCGCACAGCAACTAAAACTACAGATTTAAGCATGATGTGGTAGTTGAAAGTAGTACAAAGAAATATGTCGTACTTGTTTGAAGAGTCTAAAGGCACATACTTTTCTTGTATTCAAAAATTAAATATTGTATTTAAAGGAGTTAAAAAGGAGGACAAAACATGTTTTAGTTTTTTGCCTATATTGGGTGGAAAAAAAAAAACCTAGTTTTTATTTTGCCACAAAGCTATGCAATAGATGTGAGCAATAACCATTGTGTTAAAAGAGATTTTGATCATCATCAACAACAACCGCGACAAACCCCTGACACAAACCCCTGTCTGTGTTAATATACTTTTACATAGTTCTGAACAGATCAGTGTACAATTACTCAAGTCTCATTCAACATCAGAAACTTTGGCACTTCATAAAAGTTTCAAGGACTCCCGCTTTGTTCGCCCCATCTCTTGCGGTAGCTGTCAATTTTGTGGGGATAAAAGCTCGTAGGCAGAATGATAATGAATGGAGTTTCAGGTATAAAGGAGGGCTCTTGTGTGTGTTCTGACGAGCCAGCATGTTATCTTTTTTTTTTTTTTTTTTTTTTTCCCTTTTGAGTTTCTATCCTCTTTATTACCCTGCTGAACTTTTATTAATGCTCTTTTATTATTAATTACGTTCATAACACTAGAGTTCTCTTGCAGGATTTATTTTTCCCCAGGTTTCTTTACGTTTTAAACGTGAAATTCTCTCCTCGGAGGCTCAAATAGGACTGATGGTCAAAACAGATTTTGAGGTGTGAGACCTTTCACAGGTTGTTATTATGGCTTGCAGTCAAATCACATACAGTCCTGTGAGAGATGTACAGTATTGCATGTACTGTAAATAACATCCCACTAAATCGCTGACGTAGTTTACTGATAATGTTCTTCAGATGCAAAATGTACATAAGTTTCCTTACCCATCACAAGGTCCAGTCCACACAAGGTCCTCAGTTTTCCAAGATGAAGGTTTATTGGATGTTCTACTTTTTAGATAACTTTGGCTATGTTTTTTTTCTTTTCTTTTTCCTTTCATTTATCCAAGGCCGGTTGTGCTGAGTATTTAGTGTGTTGTGTGTTCGAGTGTTTTCCAAACATGTACCACCCCAGAGAATCCATTTCTGATCTGCTGTTCGCTTCAGGTCAACTCGGTTGCAATCTACAGCACATATGAAAGCTATTTGCTCCCAGGGCTGTGTGTAAAATAATTCATGTGGTCCAACTTTCCATGTTACATTTTCCTTTGTAAAAAGTGATATCAACAACAATCCTTTTTTTTCTGTGGTGTTTTATAAATTAATTGTCATTAATTAGTTTTTTCTTCTTCAATAATTGCAAAATCTCATTTAACAGCTGTTTGGCACAAAATGCACTTCTTTGTACCAGCCTTCACGGCTAAGAATGGCACAGTATTTACAGGTGTCACATAAACATACCTCACAGGTCACAGTTTGTTTTTATAGTATAGTATAGGTCTAGGTAGCAATAGATTTAGAATAAAACAAAGACTTTCAAAAGAGAAAAGCATTATGAACAATTAAATGTTTTGCTCTGCAGAAAACAAAACGTGTTTGATTCTGATGCATATTAGGTCAAGTCGAGTTGTTATTCATTATAAAGTTTTTCAAGTGACACATACAAATGTATTTGTATGGGAGAGGAGAACGAACAAATATATAATATAAATATTTGGCACATTTATGTCCCCCTTGTACTTGCATGTGCGTGTTGTGCGATGGCATGTTGAGACTTTTCAATTCAGAAGAAAAAACAAAAATAAAAACATGTACTGTCATAATGATTTATTCATTGGCTAACAGATCTGTAGCATGATCACCATGACAGAGCTGGGAAGTACTTCAGGGTTGGCAAGCTCCTGTCTCTGCACTCCTACCCCCAGTCATCACTTTTATTTTTCTTTTGCCTAAGCTGTCAGGGCTCTTCTCTTAATTTGGTTGTAGTATTCGACATCCAACCTGACCAGGCAGTTGCAGGATGCCAGAGTGAAAGATGAACTTAATTCCTTTAGCATAATTATGATGGTGTTTGTGTGTGGGTTTTTTTTTTTTTGCGAGAGAAACACTGACAGAGATAAATCAGCCTGTTGTCCTTTCTGGGAGGTCGATGTCTTCATCTCCCCTCCATGACACGGAACCTGCGACTGAGCAGCACATTGATCACCTTATTCCTCTTCTCTCATTCTCTTTCTGACAGAAACATCCCACAATTACATTTCTTTTTCCCTCCATAGGGGGAGACATTGCTCTCTGTTGTGGCAAAGGTACTAATGTAGCAGGGGAAAGAAAATGCAGAAATGGAGGGCCACAAAAAAGAAAAATAAAATCCTCATCTGAAAGTGTATTTAACATGGTTGCACTGGGCAATCAGCGTAACTGTTATAATTAAGCTGGTGTAACACAACAATTTTGTCAGATTGTTTTGGAATAACAGTTCTAAATACATTAATGCGTAGTACTAAGCAGTGCTGTGACATGGATATGGATGTGGGTACTGAAGTACTACTCAAGTAACTTTTTGAAATAGGGCTGCACTATATGGATAAAATATTTGTCTTGTCATTGCTGCCTATTGTGATTGCGATGCTTTTCAATATATTACAGGGTCTTTATCATTGCTTTTCTGCAATTAAAAAGGCTTGAAATATGTAAATATTGTAAAGTTTCCAAACAAACCTTCAAGACCATTATCCTTACAGTTTATATATGGAAACTTCATCAAAATATTCAGTAGCACTCTCCTGGAGCTATTTTATCACAAATATTTAGCAGATGCCTGTGCAGCCTTGATCTGAGGTGTATTCACTTATTGAATCACAATTTGGGTAATTGTTTTGGAAAATGGGGAAAACACAGAAATATACAGGAATAATTTATATTTAACAGAACTGTAAATGTGACAGTTTTGCTCATATTTTCAGGTTAATAATACTGCACAACAATTTTTTTGAAAAGTTTTGCTTCCTGAATTTTTTCTTTTTTTTTTTTGATTGTGACCAGGTGCCAGGTGGTATGCACAAATATAGTTTGTTTTTCTACACCACGTCTGAATTCTGAGAATTAGGCAGTTGTCTATTAACAGATTAAGGTATTAATCGCATTTATGCTTCCCATTCGCTACGAAGTCCAACAGAATTAAAAGTGTTGTGCTTCTGATTTTCATTTGTAAGTAATGTCTGGTCCAACAGTAGTCCGCATGAATTGAAGGTTTCCAGTTGCTCTGATAAAGTTTCTCCATATCAGTGCCAAGAGCATGGTTAAAAATCGAGATCATTGTCACTGCCAGTTGCTTACATTTCAGTATCTTCATCTGGCTCATCTAAGGTCCATTCCTCCGGTAGTTTCGGAACTGGCAGACTGTAGTCAGGTGGAGCTGGTCTACTTGCTGAAGGCAGATTAGTGTAGTCAATTGACTTCTTATTTTTGGTAGAGAAACCAGATACATTAGTCAAACAGAAGTAAAACATGAAGTAATCATAGGGACAGCATAAGGCATTGTTTTCTGAGTGCCTCTGAGCCAGGCTCTCAGACAGATGGCACAGGTCGCACAACAAATGTGAGACGTCCATTCCTTTTCTTGATCACCAGTTTTACAGCCGTAGTACTGATGCTATGTTGTCTTCACAAGAGCAGGTATTGAGCGTCTCTGAGGCTCAATTGTATACTTGCCGCAAATATAACAAAATGTATCGTGGCTTTTATGACATTGATGAGACATATCGGTCGGCACTAGTCCTAAAAAAACATCTGTAATATCCAGCTTAATGCTGTGTTGCAACAGAGGTAATGCTAAATCCTGAAACAATACCTGTACACTATATTAGGTCTGTATTAACTGAATTGGCAGCATCTGTCGATGCAACATACTTTTATACCCTGAGGATGCAGCCTGTTCAAGCATGGCCGGTTTGCAAACTTTTATAATACAGCTTCCAACCTGGCCTGATGCTATGACTGGACATGCCCAGGCAGCGCAAAATATATAGCAACGCAACATTAAGCTGGATATATTAATAACAGGTTTGTTACAAGAAATTATTATTTTTTACACAAATATTAGAAAAAAATTTAAAGATATAAAGATTTTGTTGAAATGGTACGTGAGGACAAAAATAAACCGTAGAAAATGATTTCAGTCTTTCAGTGTTGTTCTGGTTAACTCTTAGCTCAGCAGCTCATCTGACTTTATTTGATGGCTTACACACAAAATGACTTTATTTGGTAGGCCAGTTCTTATTAGCCTGATTTGTCCCGCAGGGAACACAAGAAAAAGCCTCCTTGAATCCCTCTACTCTTAAGAAGGCATGGAAACTCCCTACAGGAGGCGAAGCAGTGTCCGTCAGCTTGCATGCAAACCATGTAAGCAGAAATATGAATTAGCTTATAGCCAGCCCAACAGTACTGAAAATTACAAGTAAATATCAGGAGGTGCTTTTCATCATAAGAAATTGAGTAAAAATCTTCTGTAAATCAGTCTTGTCTTGATCAAGGGTCTGAGGATTGCAGTGTGTCTGCAAACTGCTGATGGATTATTTGAGTGTGTGTTTGAGTGTATGTTTGTGTCTTTATCAACATTTCTTCTTATAGTTTTTGACCTTTCAGAAATGACCCCAGCAGAGACAGTGAAAGGCTGTTTGTCAAATGTGGCCTTACTCAGGAAAGAGAAAAAAAAAGATGGGGGCATCGTTTTTCAGCAGAAAACAAGCGTTTCTGTTACGTTTGACCCATTCCTAGCAGCAACCAGGTCTTTTTTTTTTACTTTTTTCCTCCATGCTCTTCCTCTGTTCTGGTTTTAATGAGTGTCTTGCACAGTGGCGGCGGGAGTTTTCAGATTTGGAGCCGGATCCAGTCAGAAGGTCAGCTTTCACCCTTTTTTGCTTTCAGAGAGTGAGATTCAGAATCACATGAAGCAATTACTCCACCATGGTGTCTGCCGTTGCCATGGCAATGCACTGTCCTCCACTGGGGGTTTTGAACCCCACTCTGGTCTTCCGTATCTAACTGCCATCATTTTTTACTTTCCTTTTTCTGTTTGCCTTCTCTCTTTCTCACTCTCACTCTCTCACTTTCTCATTCTTACTCTGTCTCTCACTCCTTCTGTGAGACTCTGTGTGTGTATCTCTCTCTCTCTTATACATTGCAGTCCTGTTACACAGCAATCTGGTATATTATGGGCTTACAATGCCTGCAATTTTTTTTAATACACTGCATCAAAGCATCATGAAAGACAGTCTGATAAAATTTGATGCAGTTCAGCTGCATTTGAGGGAATGGTATGGCAGCAGCTGGAAAGGTTTTTTGTTTCTTATAGAATTAAATGAACAAACACATCATATTGAACATATTTCTGTAGATTGCATTTTCCTGGAAAGAGCAGTGCATACCTGTCTGTCTCAAAATAAAGCTGAGGAATAAAATCCATAGTCCTGCTAAAAGCTGAAATCATTTTTTTCTCTGTTTTTGAAGTGTACGAATTAGAGATAACAGTGATATGATAGCCTATGATGTACCTTGAGATGTCTTAATATACATTAATATATACTAGGGATTTACACCAATTGTTTGAAATATCTGCTTAGATCACTTTGGATGTACATAAAAGAATAACAGAGGTGGTGATAAGAACCAAACCAGGTGTTTAATGCTTATTACATACATGCTGCCTGAGATGTAGTTTTATGACAAATACATTCAGGGTGTTTGTAAGAAAAACAAACCTGTGATTTTTAGGGCTTCCACCATCTTCCACTTTTCTTGCATTGTCTCAGAATGCTGGTTCACAGGTTGTTTTGAACATATTTGTGTTTGAGACAGTACAAATTACCAGCACTACAAAAAGATTCTTTATACAGAAATGTATCTTCCTACCACTCTGAATTTGTCGTTTGTCTTTTTCCCTTGAAAACACATTTGTGACCTTTTACAGAGACAGTTTAAAATCAATCTGCGTTACTTTTGGAGAGCAAAATGGTTTTGTGTTGATTGGGTTTCACAGACGCCGTCGTTTGTGGAATCGCCCACATGAACTCTTCTGAATCTGAAGTTGGCTAAGGTGATTGAAACTGTTTTAAGGCTATTTTTACAATTGATTTTACATATAAATTAATCTACAAATACATAATTTCTCCGGTTCAGTTGGTCGGCCGGTGAACTGCTGAGCCAAATATTGTAAGTTTAAAATCCTTTTAATGTACTGATTTGTTTCTCTAAAGGAAAATCCTTTAAAAATGCAGGATATTTTGACAAACAAATATACTGTTCATGAACTGAGTCAAGTAAACAAAAAAGCAACTTTAAGCTACTGTGAGAAATAATATCTTAAATAAGAAATTGAATATGACTTTTTGCGTCTCCTGCTAAACTGTCATTGTTCAAGATAAGCAACTACCTTAGTTTTAGGAAAATGACTATTTTTAAGCTTTCAGTCATAATTTTTTTATTTGGTCTTTTTTTTGTCATCATTTCCACATGTGCATACAGACCACGAGTGAACTGCTGCCCTCTTCGAACCATTAACCTGCTCGAGTTTGGTCAGCATTTTGGAAATATAAATGAAAGTTTTTTTGATTGCTCTCATTAATGTTATAAAGTTTTAGTATATTGCAGCTTTCTGAAATACCAGTGTTGCAAAGGGTACCATCAGGTTAATTATAACAACAAAAAAAAATGTATTAACATGGTTTAGATGGGCCTGCACTACTATCACTCGAGTAAGTTTGGTTTGCTGAATTACACGAATGCCTTGTTTTGCACAGATGCCTAAAGAAATGATGATCTGGAGCTATGATTGTTTAGAATGATCACAGCTCACAGCAGAAGTGCTTCTATAATAGCAAAAGCCCCAGAAGTGCAGTGTTATAAGGCCTCTAATTTCTTACTGTAACTTGAGCACTTTGGAGCTTAATAGAATCGCATATGTATGAGCTGGATGGTCAGAGGGCTCTAGCGCAGTGGGTTACTCTGTATGCACACTGTGTAGGTAGCTGACTGAGAACAGTACCAGAGTGGAGTGTGTGAACCCCATGCTGCATTTTCTGTGACCTTGATGCGACTGCATTTGAGCATAGTGGTACTCATTGCTGTGCTTCACTTAGGCCAGTGCTTTGTGCCAGTGTCACGCTGTAAGTGTATGTTCAAACACTTACCATCACTACCTTCCGAAATAAGTTTGAACCTGTTTGCTTTTCAACCACTTGCTTTTTCAAGTGTCAGTCAAAATGAATGGTGTGAATATATTAACAAAATCGAAATTTGAATTGAAGTTAATTCAAATAAATAATACAAGTAATAGGTTTGGATGAAGCAAGAGTATAACTGTAAACCAGGCACATCTTGTCACTGGCTTTACAGTAATAGTCTTAATAATGGCAGAATTTGTTGTGGTATCAGTGTTATTCCCTATTAAATCTGTCTTACTAGTTGATTAGCTTTCTTAGCTATAATGAATGAATGAATATAAAAGCACAATAAATATGTAACCAGAAATGAACATTGAAAAATTTACATAAACGTTCTAGTTAAAGAACAAATGTGATTGTACACACTCTATACTTCTCAAGTAATTAAATTTATACTTCTCAAGTAGTAATTAGTCTTAGTAGATTTCCATTGCCTTTAGTTCCATTGCCTCTACGTGATTGAAATTATACACCTCATATACCTCATACAAGTCCTATACCCTTAGCCTCAAATACCTAAACTTAACCCCCATCTTATTTTATTTTTCACTTTTTCTCCTGCACATTTTGAAAAGGTTGAATAATGTTTACGTTAAGTGAATCTTTAAAACCGATTTAATGTACATAATTTGACCGAAAGCCTGTAAGAGACTCATATTGTCACATATGGGTAATTTTACTTTTGGTGCGGTTCTGTGGTTTCTGTACTGAACCCATCTTTTTGCTTCATTTGCTAGTTATTGAAGTTCTGAAATTAAAGTTTGAACAAAGTAGACAAAATAAATAGTCTTAACCACCGTAACAGTATAAGCATAATGAAAATGTTAATTATAATGAAAATTTAAGCACAATGAAAATATTAACTAGAACGAAGATCTGGGCAAAACTGGTTTATTGTAATGGCAGGAGTAATAGTAGTAGAAGTGATATTTATTGTTAATCAGACTTGGAAGTGTTTGACTTAACCATTTTGACTTTAGTGTTGTCAAAAGACCCGGTACTTCGGTACCAAGTCGGTACTAAAAAAAACAGGTTTTTGTGAAGTACCAGGTTTTGTGAAGTACCGGTGGTACCGAGCACCCGGTCAACCCGGTTCTTGCTGCACTACCCGATAGGTGCTGTTGTGTCTTCTTTGTAAAAGCACAGAGACATGGCGACCGGTGCTGCTGCTGGTGTGGCGGCTCGTTGAAAAGAAAGGAGGAAAGAGCCGCATGTGGAAGTATTTTGTTTTTGCGGCTGATGACAAGGGCAACATCACTGATCACCAGAAACCCGTTTGTAAGCGTGTCATCGAAGTTTTATGTCAATTGGAGGAAATACATCGAACCTTATAAAACACCTCAAAGACCGTCACCCAGATTTAATGAAAGAATTCAAGCAGGTCAG
>JBBJLR010000133.1:24179938-24207139 GCA_037577145.1 Brachypetersius gabonensis | reverse complement strand
CATGACTGTTCACAAACCAACTGCTGAGAGTGCTGCAGTTTTTAAGCTGTTGAGTTGATTGCAACAGCTGTTTCCAAAGGAGCAGGGTAATTAGGCTCCTGTAGAACAGCTTAGGCTGTTTGGAATGAAATGGAGCTTTGGATTTCCCCAAACACAGAGGTAGTTGTGGAAGGGTATGAATACTTTTGGACATGCCACTTTTTGCATAATTGTACATAAAAGTTGAGATGTTTTTTTCCTCAATGATGTCTTTAGTACATCATTGTATAATGTTTTTGCATACACCTATGTCATTTCCCGACTAAATATGACTTGGTTGAATAAAATCAACTTTAAGTGAAAATTTGCCTGGGGTATGAATAATTTCGAGGCTCACTGTATATGTATGTATGTATATGTGTATATATATATATATATGTGTATATGTGTGTGTATGTGTATGTGTATATATGTGTATGTGTGTATATATGTGTGTGTGTGTGTGTGTACGTCAGTATTGGGGAAGTAATCCACTAACTGATAGTGTTTGGGTGAACGCACACTACCTCTCCCTTTGATCTCTTCTCTCTCCTTATGTCGGAATGCTGAAGTAGAATTGCTCATGCCCAGTGGCCACGGGACATACTAGGGTAGAGAGCAGACAACGGGCTGGTATCTAGCCTTTGGTTGTTTGCATGCTGGAGCACCGAGAGCGAGATGTTTTTGTCGCTTTTGACTTGTTTCTACTGTGACTCAGTCACTGTTTGATCCTCAAAGGATCGCTGTACTTTGTTTCTCCCATAACTTCATGCCGCTGATGAGCCTTGAAAGAGCTCCGGCCGGCTAGTGCCTTCAAAAGCATCACAGTGACACCTTACATGCTGGTTTTGATGTGGTGTTTGTTCTTTTCAGTTTTTTTTTGTCACTCTTTTTTTTTCTCTTTTTTCTTGCTTACTTGCAAGATGGGTTTTCTGTCTTTCAAGCAGTAGAATGAGATGTCTATTTATGATTTAGCTTGAAAGGTGCTCTCATCTGGGATTCCTTGCTTGTTTGTGTGAGCACACGGGGGTCCTCTTTGGGCATGAAAATTGACAGTCTTGTCAGCCCACTTAAAGGTTTGAGGGTGGCTTACGTCATTGCTTATGCCCCTTCCACATAAACACAGGTTTGAAAAGTTTGAAAAATTTAACTATATACACCTCTGGCCCCTTTTGATTATCTCTCCATAAAAACCATTTAACATAATTGTATTATGTCATAAGATTGCTGTTTTGCAGTCTTTTGTTTTAAAATAAAATTTGTATGGAAGGCGTTAATTTGTACACTCCCACTTCACATATGCTGATACATTTGAAAACTTAATTTGCAATTTTCTTTTTTTTTTTTTTTTTTTAAATTGCGTCCACATAAGCACCTTTTCAAAAATATCTCCATCCACACACATTCACAAAAACACTGTCAAAAGCATGCCAAGGCCACTGTTTCATCTCAAAGAGAGTGTCTGCGTTGATATAGTAGTATCCAAAGCTGACTCTGACATCTATGTCCCTCGTACTGGATGGACAGTAATCCTGCGAATGAGTATAAATATGCCAAAACTTCTAACAAGGTTGAGCGCAGAAGTACGTTGTATATGTCCAGCATTGTAGACAAAAGCCTAATGTAAACAAGGCGCATATTGTGACGTCATGTGAGTGGCACACAGTGTGATGCGAAACTGTCAGTTTTTCTAAATCTTCTTTGTTTTTTTCCACACGTGAATGCAGAAACGTTTTCACTGTCCCAAAACGCTGTTCACATGTGGGCGAAAGGCCAAAACACATAGAAAACCTCCGTTTTCAGAAACACCTGTGTACGTAGTCTCCACAAGAAAGTCATTTTTGAGCCTCTGAAAAAAAAATTGGTTTACTTAAAGGTCTCAAAACATACTGTTTTTTATGCTTACATATAGTTCTTTTTGGTACTGTATCGGAAGTCTCTTTCCAAAATTCTGCCTTGGTGCAGAATTACAGCCATTTCAAGCCAGTCCCTCAATGACATTTCCCTAGGACATGCCATTTCTGTGTCTGTAGCTTTATATGATAATGAGGAGGGGCCAGCTCAGCTGGTAACCCTGGTTTGTAGATGTGCTCACTCAGTCATTTCAATGAGGGGATAGGCATATATTGCCTATGCCATAACCTTAACAGCAGCATGGTTATCCAAATAACAAAGAAGTACAACACTGGAGTCAATGTGTGTATACATACACCATTCACACACATACCTGAAGCTGTTAGCTGCAGAGCTAATGTTTTAGCCACATTCTAAGGGTAAAAAGCTAGGTGACCACAAACAGCAAAGCAACAAAATTATTTAGCGTTATGTTTGTCTGAGGTTTGTAGCTGAGCCAAGACAAAAGAGTAATGATCCAGACTTAATTTTCAGAAATTTAGCAAGATTCCTCAACTTCTACTGCCCCAAGTTAAGGAAACAGTTGTTGGCAAAATGTTTTGTGCAACCATACAAAACTTTAAGAAGTTGCTTTGGTGTATTTCCAGAGAAAATAAAATTAACCCACTGGTTCTTCAGAGGCTCGCATGAAGGAATTAAAAAATCGATTTGTGCTCATTTGTACATCTAAGCACCGAGCAACTGTAATGCTTAACTCGTTTGCAAGCCATGATGTCTCTACAGGTGAAAGTGGTCTCTCACTCGATTGCATTGACAGTTGGTGGAGCCAGTTTTTAGGGGCAGGAGAGGGGCAAAATTCTCTGGGTGGGCAAAGCTTGAGAACATGTGAAAAAATGGGGAGCAAGACCCTTAACCCCAAGTTGCTCTAGGGAGACTGTCCCCTGTTTTTTTTTTTTTTTGTTTTTTAATTATTATTAAATCGTCTTATAAATGCTGTAAATGTACGCTCAACAGCAGAGCAGCATTACCAAGGCACTCTTTATGGCTATTTCTAGCCACTGAAGGACCATAGGCATAAAGTGAAATTTTCATGGGACCTTTAAATACTAAATCTCTCACTCTCTCGTCTCCCTCTCTCGTTTTCTTGGTCTAGCTCTCACTCTTATTTTGTTTTTCCTCTTTTTCTCTCTCTCACCTGCCCAACTCGGTCTTACTGCTGGAGAAAAGTCCTATTGTGGTAGATGCGGTCCTCAGCAACCTCTCTCATGTGCTCTCGCTCTCTCTCTCTCGCTCTCTCTCAACTCAAGCATTTGTTCCACACAAAGCCCTGACAGCGCTTGCGATGGCCCTTCTGTCAGAATGTGGCTTTGGCTCTGACTGCTGGCTGCTGGGGGCCCCATTAAAGTCAGGAAGCGCAGCAAACGCAAGCAGCACTCTCACTGTCAAAAGAATGTGTCATACCACCCTCAATCAATGGTGGGCAGAGGGAAAGAAGTTGAAGCTGAGCTGAAGAATTCTGCTGAGTGATGTGTAGTCAAGTGCCTGCTTGCTACACACAAGCTCACTCTTGCTTTTTTTGTTTGTTTTGGACAATTCTTACTTATCTGAAATGACTTCCTCCGAGTCGGTCCAGTAATATTGCTCGGATAAGTGTTGCTTTAGACAAGCAGTCACTGAGCCGCGCACATACTGCCATTGCTCAGTGGATTCCACAAAGCATCGGCACCAATCTTGTGGGACTTTAGCGAACTCCTTGTTGAAGGAAGGAAACATTTCTGTTTTGTCATTGTAGGATGAAAGAGTGTCTTGAAGGACTGTGTTCCTCTTGCTGAATCACTTGTCGGATTCCTATGAGCCTCAGATTACTCTTAATCCTTGTTTTTAAAGATGCATGATGACAGGATGTAATTTGAGGCCAGTCAGACCCTGTTGTTTGTTCAGTGCTGTAAGGCTAATGCATAATTGAATAAGTACCTTACTTTTTCCCCTTGCATTGCCATTTGAGGAGATAGATTGGAGGTTCTCTGTTGATGTCTGTTGTGGTAGGGACATAGGTACGCTGTCCAAGCTTTTCAGAACATTTTCATATTTAAAGAATTGAAATATTTTACTGATTAAAATACTGGTCAACAGACATGTTGTTGTCAGAGCTCCTGTCATTATTTCTAAAGCTACTTTTCTTTAACCCTTTCCTTCATATCGTATTTGCAAGTCTTATGTTAAATCTTCATTTTTATTCACCTAGTGAACTGGCATAGAACAATCAATCCAACTCGAGGAATTTAGCTTGTTATCAACAATAGCGGACTCTGTAAATCCTAAAGAAATTGGATGATAATTAGTCGCCATTTAAGAATACATTTTGAATAATAAACACCAGTGAAACCAGTGAAGTTTTTGCACTGATTATATGAATAAATGTATATTATTCAGAGATTTACACAAGTTATGAGGCTGAAGTCTGTAGTTTCTTTGGTTAGAAGTCTCAAATTATAGGTAAATAGACTAAACAAACTGCATTACGTATACTCAGTATAAGATATAGTCTTGCTGTTATGCTGTTATTGCCTCAGATATATCCCTCTGTCCTGGAAGGCTATGTCTGTATGCAAATAAGTCTGATGTGGACAGTCTTATCTGTTTGGAACAGCTCATGGAGGATGCATGGAGGTTTGCAGGCTGTGGCGCCTACGTGAAATGCTGTTCTGATATTACCTAGTTTGAAATCTGAACAAAGGGGTGTCAAGGTTAGATATTTGTCTGTGTTTTGGATGGTAGATTTTGAGTGAAATCCTGAATGATTGAATTTGCTCTGATCCATCTGCAGAGGATCCTTCAATTTATTTATGCTGTGATCCTACGGCTCTCTGTCTTTTTCCTCTCTGAAGAGGAGAGTTGTATTCTTAGTGTCAGATGCCATTGCTATATATGTGAGTAATAGATATTTATATGTTTGCCTGTGACTTTTGCCTGATCTAGACAGCTGTACATTATATTTTCTTCTGAGTCAGAGCTGTCCGTCATCACTCATTTAGTCTTTAGTATGGTAGCACCATTTGGAGCCTTGCTTAAACTATAAACATCTATTTCATCAATATTCTTAATCTGTGGAGGCTTTGCGCTATTGATTAGGTGTGCTTCTGGTCATGATAGTTTGTGATTTTTTGCAAACGAGTTTTGTTCTCACCTTTCTACCAAAACCTATTTCCATTTCTCAGGCTAAAACTATTTTCCTATTAAGCAACCTTAAAGCTTCATAATTAAAGGGGATGAGTCTGATGGAATGGTATGGGGTGTTTTTAATGTGGTATGGTATCGAACAAAAGGAGATCTATATTGCAATTTGCCTTGTCCTGATGTATGGATTCTCACAGGGTAAAAGTTCTGGAAGAGAGATGCGCTTCATTGCCGCCACCTTTAATGGTCATCAGCACTGATCCAAACAGATAATAATGAACAATTGCTATGTTACTCTTACCTAGGTTCCCGCAAGTGCCACTGGCTAGAAAGAGTGATTACTCTGCTACTGATGACCAAATACTGCTGGTTCTTATGATCACCAGTAATTATGGTGTCAGTCCAGGTTGAATAGACACATTGCCGTTTTCCCCTTGATTTTCAGTATTTCTGCTTGCATAACAGCTTACTGTGTTGCCCTGGCAACTCTCCTGCACTTCTTTGAATTCTCCCTGGTCTTTCTGACACATGCCTGCTGCTGCTCCATCCTAGCTTGAACCATTTCTTCTCTTCATCTCCCTTTCCTTGGGCTCCAGTTACAACATGAAGCCATTTATCTTGGCTCCCAAACAGCAGTCAGAAATGCTGTAAATTTTAGACCTCAGGCAGTGTCTTCTCAGGCTCCTGCTGTGAGGAATATTCTGTACAAGCTAAACTCCTCATTTCTGAAGGGCTGCGCTACGGTCTAGGTGAGGCAGTGTGGGTTGAGGCACTCTGCTTTTCCAGGCGTGGAGTTCCTCCCAAGCGTAAATGCCCAGGAGTTCCATCTGTGTGGAGAAGTAATGGAAGTTAATGGAGGCTCAGCTCAGAGACCTCTTAGCCAAGTTCTCAGTTCTTTTACGTCCTTCTGCTTTCATTTAATTAATGGCCCATATCACTACTTGGGGGAAGACCTTCAGCTACCGTACTGTAAAGGAAAAAAAAAATGCTGTGATGGTGCTTCGCAGTTGTTTTTTTTTTTTGAGTGACATCAGTAAACTAATTTGCATGTGTGTTAATGATATCAAACATTTTGTGACTGTTTTAATGCTATTGTTTTATTTGCTTTCTAATTGATCAACTAATTACTGCTGTTGGCAAAGAACCAGCCAAACAGACAGATCGACTGTGTTTCTGCAACTTCAACTTTGTGGCAAATGTCAAAAGGATTCGTTTATTTTCTGCTTTGTCACGTGAAGTGCCCTTGCATCTAAAAGCAGCCCCAGCAAATTACAGAGCTCCTGAAAAGTTCCAGCTGCTGACTAAGAAGTTGATTCTTTCTTCCATTCTCCCTTCGATTAAATAAGTCACTTGCCCACTGTTGCTGGTCTACCATTTTGTTTTTTTGCAGCATGAAATAAACACCTAAATTCCAGAAGATTTCTCATGGTGTCCTGTTTTGATGAGAAACAAATAGGTTCTGAACCTTAATTTGCCTTGTCTTCAAGTGGTGTGTAAATAACCACTTGTATTGGTTCTGTACAAACATGGTAAAGTTGATTAAATTTTTAAGTAATGTAAAATGTCCAGGTATTTTTGTGGTCTATTATATGATCCCTAGGGATGAATAAGGTTGTCTGATAATCAGAAAAAAGTACTTTGTATTCAGTTTTGACTACAAAATGGTCTAACAATTTCATGGCATGTCATTTTGTGCAACTTAGTCATCATTCTGTAAGTCAACTAGTAGCACATACAAATAAAAAAGGATAATTCTCTAAATCAATGCATCCAGCTACAGATCAATCCAGGCTCAAAATTTGTTTAAATGTTTTATTCAAAACTATTTAAAATATTCTAATGTTGATTTATTCAAATACTGTACACCGTTTCTCACCCCTGTTCCTGAATAGCAAAGAATAGCAAATATTTAGATGCTGATCCTTTATGATTGGGCAATTTATGACCAGAAAGGCATTTCCTGTAAAGGCTCTGTTGCTGTGAGTCTTGAGCATAGAGTTTGACTCTAGAGCTTTAGTACCACTGTTGAAAGTTCCTAACACTGTACACACATGAAGGCCACTGAGATTTTTTGAGCAGCCCAATGAAAAGAGGTGTAGCACACAGCCTGGCACTGAGCACCTCTGACATGCTCTCTAAACATCCCTAATGTAAACGTTTTGAGAATTTGTTCATTTGAAGCACATGAATATTGAGTTGTGTCTGCATGATCAAACACACGGCTTTAACTGTAGAGGGAAGGAGGGAGCAGAACCCTGCTGAGATCTAGAGCAATCTCTTTCTCTTTTTACTCACCAGAGGCCCTTTCCGCACACAGTGGCCTCCATCTTTCCTGTCCGCAGCATGGAAGAAGTGGTAGCCAGGCAATCAGCAGGAGGTATAAGTGCACATAGCACATTTGCTCTTTATGATTTAAATGTTGACTGCTTCCATAGCCATTAAACGTCTCCTTTCATCTCCACCAGGGCTTCCATACAAAGCCAATTCACATTCAACTACAAAGTCAGTTTGTACCTTTAACTGACTCTTCTTTTTCTATTCTGTATGTTCAAAAACACTGATCAACCATGACATTTAAATCAGCTACCTGGTATTTAGTAGGTCCCCCTCGTGCCACCAAAACAGTTCTACCCGTCAAGGGTTGGACTCCCCAAGACGACATTTCCTTCAGTCCTGTAAGTTGTGAGGTGGGACCTCAATGGATTGAACTAGTTTGTCCAGTGCATCAGTCGGATGCCCAACTGTTTTGAGATCTGAGGAATTTGGCGGCCAGATCAACACCTTGAACACTGCCATGTTCCTCGTATAATTCCTGAGCACATTATCCTGCTGAAAGGGCCACTGCCACTAGGAACAACTGGTTCTGCCCTACAAAGGCAAAAGACCTTAACTTCCCAGAGTGTGAAACTGTGGGAGCCAACTGTCCAGCCAACTGTATGATAGGTAGGACACTGAAACTTTGCCAGGTAGTTGTCATAGTGAATACATTTATCTATATTAAAAAATTAAGCTCAAACTTGACCTTTAAAAAAACCTTAAGTTTTTCTCAGTTTCACACTCTGGGAAGTTAAGGTCTTTTGCCTTTGTAGGGCAGTGTTGCTGTGAAAGGGTGTACTTGGTCTAGAACAGTGTTTAAGTAGGTGGTACATCGCACTGATGTACGTCGCTCTGGATAAGGGCATCTGCTAAATGCCGTAACGTAAAGTAACATACACATGAATCCAAGAACCTTTGCCGTAGTGCATCCTTGCGTCATCTCTATCCCAGGTAAACAGTGCACACGCACCTGGCCGTACATATTGTGAACAAGAAAATGTGATTCAGGCCCCCAATCACAAGAAAAATTGATTCCAGGCCCCCATGTTCCGTTTTTCCATGGTCTAGTTCTGATGCTCATATGCTCATTGTAGGCATTTGCAGAGATGGACAGAGGTCAACATGGGCACTCTGTCCAGTCTATGGCTACCCAGCTCCGTATGCGACAAGCTGCAGTGGCCTGTGTGTTTTGACACCTTTCTATCCAAGTCATCATTAAATATTAGTCACTTCACCTGTCAGTGGGTTTAATCTTATGGATGGTTGATCAGTTTGTATCTCGCTTAGATATGTAAGCATGATCAATCCTGGATGACTGAAGCTGGTGGGGTTGTGAGCTCCTTTCCTGCTTTTTGGTGGTGTGGTAGAGGGTGGTTTCAATTCAAGTTAGTTATTTTAGAACTGCAGTACATTCTCAGGTTTTTGTATATTTCAAATTTATTCACATAAAGGTAAATTGTGTACATTAAGTTTTTTATATTGTTGACATGATGTGTGCTGTAGAACTGCAGAGCACGTCATGACATAAGCAGTTGATTTTGCATCTCGCATGAAAGAGGAATTCCATGTATTTTTCAAAATTTCTTCATAATTTAATCTTTCAGATGTAGACAAAATCATTCAGAGTGGCTTGATGCGAAATGGTGCCTTGCACAGAAACTTACCAACTGTGATATATATATTTTTAGGATAGGAAGCAGGGCTTGAAATGTCAACAAATATATTCATTTAATGTGCATGTCCAAGTGTACATGTCTTCTGAACTTTTAAATGTAACGCTAAAATAAGTAAAGTAGTGGTAAATCTGAAAAATACAGCTTTTCTCAGGATATTGTACCACTGTTTATTCTGGCAGGATGAAATAAATGCATGTTAAAAGTGTTATGTACATTGACTAAGAACCCCAGGCTCCCACTGGAGACCGGAGTGGTCAGTGGTGTGCGACACACCAACCAGTTTTTAATGAGTATCGGTTTGTTCGGATTCTTCCATTCGGAGAAGTGAGCCAAGCGCTGATTTTAATGCGTCTCTGATTAACGTTCCTGATTTGCTCTAACAGCTCGTTAAGTGATTGTCTCGGCAGGTCCTCTGACGAGGTCCTCTGACGTTTTGTGCTGTGCAGTTTTTTTTCCTCCCTGCTCTCCTTTGTTCGAGTTCCACATCGAACAGAACCACACTCTCACACTTTTGCCTGCCTTGCTTAGGGAGCAAGAGACACTAGGAGCTTTAAGGCATAATTATAAGAGGCTTGAATTGGTAAAAATAACCACTCTGGTTGCTGTGAGCTATGAGTTGCTGTAATAATGCTTCAACAGCTGATAATGTATCTGATCACCCTGCCAGCCCAACAGGGAGAATTAACTAATTTAATAACTGCTATTAAGTCAAAGAACATCTTCAAAGTAACTCTATGGATTACACCTTCTTCCCATCACATCTATTTCTATTCAGCTGTTCTGATGAGGTTTCTGCCAGCGACATATTGATGAATATGATTAGCCAGGCTAAGAGTGCATTATGGTTTGAAATCTCTGCACTGACCTCCATGATGAATCTGCTATCTGGAATTACACATACATTTTCTCGCCTTTGAATGTAAAATGCATTCGAGCAGAGAATGATTCAGAGAAATTGTCCTGTCACAGAGTCATTCGTTTTCTCTGAGTAATCGCAGAATATTGAATATTTTTGGATCTGGTTTAATTACTCAGCTATAAAAAGCTATAAATTGAATTTCTGCACAGATCCTTGCCTTTTTTTCATTTCTACTCATGAAATGTCACACTTGATGTCGCACTGGTTGCTCCAATCAGAGACAATCAAGAGATTTTCATTTTAATGTAAACATTGTTAGCAATAATTGTTAGTCATATGAATTGTACGTTATTTATCAGTTTACACAGGCTCAGATGCAGTTTGATTGTCCAGCCATGCCCTTAATGTCCCAAGAGCTTCCCATTACTGTAAGTCTAAGGATGTTTCTCAAACTGCTGAGAACTGCAAATTAATTCTGTAATGGACTGATGTAGGATCATAGTCACACTCTGGGAAACTTTCCCTTCTCCACTCTGCCCATTAGCTCAGCTCTCCTCAAAGCTGCTGTCCTTACACAGCTGATTCGGAGCTAGGAGGGAATGGAGTTGGCAGTTGCAGTTGAATTTGTTAGGGACAAGAAGGAGAAAAGCTTTCATTCAATAAACTGCCATTCGGGCTTTTATTTGACTTGAGTCTCGTTGTGGGGCCATCCTTGTTCTGGACGTGAGGCTGCTATAACCTCCTGCCTCTAGGGCTTGTATTTCTTGTGTGTCTCTTTACACAAGGAGAGCCTTTTGGTTACAGCAATTTTCCATGTTTAAGGGAAAGTGTGGAGTGTGGAAACTTCGACTTAGGGATTTTTTAATACATTCATTGGTGGTTCTTTCTTCAAATAAGCAAGACTAATCAGGACTAACCTCTTGAAGAGCTAATTAGTAGCGTTCTGTTTAGGTTGCATGCACAAGTACAAAAAAAAAACCGAGTAATTTATCCATACTCTTAATGAAACACCATTACATATTATTCAGAATGAATGGCAGAGGTGGCTGATTTGGGTTTGTAAACAAACCATTTTTTACTCCTTGGCTCTGCTAATAAGAAATCTCAGAATTTAACAAAATATTTGAACGTTTTCACACCAATTATATTCAGCTTTGTGGCGTATTAGTATAGCACAATAAACAAATAGGCTATTCTGACAAAGCACACTGAGAAGAACAGACTCAGCGGATGCATTGTACAGGTTAGTTTAAATGAACTCGCTGAGGTAGCCATCAATAATATTATACATCTCTGTAAACTTTCTGGCTCTATTATTTCTAGCTCACTGAGCAACTGCATATGTCTTGAATAAAACAGATTTAATTATTATAGAGAGATGGGAAGCAGTCCATAATGCCATTATTAACAGATGTTTTGGCATTGGAACCATACCAACATTTCAAAAGCTGTAGGTAGAGAAGAGGGAACAAATTCTCGCTATAAAAAAAGATCATAAAGCCAAAACTTCAAAAGAAGTTTGTGTGATTGCAAGAGCATATGTTGTAATAATATAATAATACCTATCCTGGATTGTGAATATGCCTTCAAGTATCATGTTATATTTTTCCTTCTCACCCAATGATGAATGCTGTATTTGCCCAGTCTTTTTGTCTTTTGATGGGTTTTGTTTACTGGACTCTGCACCGGACTGGCTTGCCTCCCAATCGGCTCTGCTTGAACAGTGGGAGTGCTTGACTCTTGGAGAGAGGGAGCACTTCGTTCCTCCCTTGCTGCAGGCATTTTATTCATTACCTCCAGATGATGATCTTCATAAATCACAGATGGATCCGTACCTTCCGTTTCACGCAATGCCACTCTTACATCGTAATTACGCTCCCAGCCCTCATTATTCTGCCGTGTTAGGACGACAAGTTTGCCAAGTCGACTCCCATATTAATTATCCGCGCTTTCAATTACACCTCTGCGGAATCTGCTCGATACTCATTAGCCAGCTCTCAGCACAAACTCACCTGACTCGAACAGTGATCGAACACTGCCGGTCATGTTGCTTGTCCCTGTTGAGGAAATGTGTGTGGGACAGTGTGGGTGGGCTGGGGTGTGAGTGCCATCTCTGGAGCACATGGGATGGTGGTCTGAGGCCAAATCTAAGCCTGCCCGGTTCCTCTCCTTCTCCTCCCCATGGCCTGGCAAACGGAGGGCATATGGCACGGCAGGGCCATGTGGTGTGGGACGTCAGAACCAGTGCCAGGACCTCACAGCTGGCTGTGCCGGCCTGCCAGGGGGAGCTTGTCTGTTAGACCCTGCACACAGGAAGCGGCCGTGGGCCAACAGGAAGCAATGATGGGAATCAGTGAGGAGCCTGGGTCCAGATGGTGGGATCTGCCCGAGACTGCCGAGTGGTACAGTTTGCCTGTAAGGATGTTGTCTTGTCTTTATGCCCACTTTTTGTTCTTTATTTGCAGAAAGACAATTTTCACCTGTGAATGCAAAACTGGTCAAAAAGGTATCTAGAGCTAAATGAAGTAGAAATCTCGAATTGATGCATATTTTAGTGCGTCTGTGTTGGTCTCTTCAGCTCCATCACATTCTGAATCTGTTTCAACAGCGTTGTACTTCATTACACTCTATATATATACACACACACACACACACACACACACACACACACACACACACACATATATATAGAAGCGATGCAAACTGAGGTTTTCCACAACCTTTGGCAGTGGGACTTGTTTTCAGGAGTCAATATGTGGGTTAAATGTCTACGTTTTATCATTTGTATTGTTTACTAATGTTGTGACTGCATTTCCACATCATTAGTAAACAATGGATTAAGACTATACAGGCAGATAGTCTGCACTGCAAATCTGATATACAGTTTAATAATTGAAAATAAGTACACATCATCTGCAGGGATTTCAATACAGACTTTTCTGCAGATGTTATTCAACATTTGTTAAGTTTAACTTAGTGGTGAGATAAAAATGTATAGAATTTTTTAGAGATTATTAAGCTTTTGTTTTATTTATTTTTGTTTTAAAGAATATTTTTCTATAAAGGCCTTTTTTTTGTCAAATAATAGCAAATAACATCAATCTTGTTGAAATGTTAACACTTTTCAAACTCTCAACATCTTTATCATGGTCAGTTTTGCCTCTCTGGTGTCCTGTTATTTAACTGTGCTACATCTACATCACTCTTGTGTGTGTGCACGCATGCAGTGAAAAGAGATTTTGTCACCATGTACATCTGTTTAATCAGCATTATTTTAATTGTTTTATTCTGGTTTTATTAGTCACAGGGAAATTAATGTGACAAAGACAGCACAGACAGCAGTATTTCTTCCTTGGTTTACATTTTTGCGACATGGTGCAGTTTGGAGTGTCTAAAGCATTTTAGAGTGGTACATTAATTGTAGGGAATTTTGTTTTGGATATGAAAGTTCTTTTATTCTCCACCAATTATGTAAGGACAGTTTAGCTCCATTTATTTAAATTCTCCACCAGAATCGGTTTAGGCTGATTCACCCTTATGTTCATCAAGCGATTGGTTAATTATCAATGATTCATTTATTATTTATTAATAAATGTGTTATCTCAAGCTGGCTTTATTAAGTATCAGCATGAACTGTTCATCCAGCAAACCTGTTCAGGCAGAATACAGCAATTAACCTTATAAAGCTCTTCTTAATTGCTCTGTTAAGAAAGAGTTGTACTTGAAATAGGGGCATTAGGGATCAATTTGATTATTATTATTTTTAAGAGCACGGTAACATTATCTCAGCAGAAAAAGTGACTTTGCTTTTCTGACAAGAAGCTGAAATATTGGTTACGCTCAGGACAACATTTATTTACATGAGACAAACATAAAACACACAAACACAAACCAGAAATGAATGAGATGATATGATGATGGTAAGCTTACTGAAAGTTACTGAAAATCCTGGGACAGCGAGCTTCATGAAACAACACAGCTCAGTATGTAATGATAGTACACATGTCAATCCTTTCACCAAGTTCATCAAATTTAGAAGACCATATACTTATTGGTTGATTTGGAGTCTCAGGAGGAAGAAGTTGTTCAGAAGTTTGGTGCTGCCTTGAAGCTGAAGATGAGGTTGTAGTTCTTGAAAGTTTCTCATCACTGCTGCTCGTGGGAAGAGAATGACGAAGATCGGAGCTTCCTTGAAGTTTGAGTGTGTGTGAAGCTTGGACAGTTGTTGATCTTGGTGTTTCAGAGGTGAATGAAGCAGTGGAGCGGACGGCTGGTTGTGAAGTCCGGAACGATGTTCTGGTCCGGCTCAAGGTGTTCTTGCTTAGTTGATCTTCGCTGCTGCTCTATGACTCTTTTTGACCAGTTGCTTAAATGCTCACATGGAGAGGGCAGTGTCCTTGCCCCAACCTTTTTCAACTTGACCAATTACAAGGGGACAGAGCTGGGGGCTTGCAAGGCTTCCCTCAAGGAGAAAGAGTGGGTGTCAGCTTTGTGGTTCAGGCTGTGGAACTTCTCTTTGACTGAATAAAGTTCATAACTCTTGTACAGTTAGTAACTGGATATTGAAACTTGTGATTTTGATTCTGTTATGATCTAGTGGCCACGTAGATACCAAATGTTATACTTGTGACAAACATTTCACAGATCATGGCTTAATTTACATACACAGTCTAATTGTAACCATAATTATTCAAACCAAACTTCAAAATGCCTGAATATCATGTTACAATTCCCTATAGTAATCAAGCAATTCCCATCCTTATACATGTTCCGAAATGTAAGTTTTAGTTAAAATCAATGAGATATGTGTCCCTTTGTCTGTGTCAAAGCACATGGCCGGAGTCAAAGGTTCGTTTGACTTTCTTTAAGGAGCTGCCTGGATTTCTCTATTAATCTTCTCAAAAGTAGGTTTTAAAGTCAAATAGCTATTATAAACATGGATATTATAGCTCATGGTTCATTTCAAGACCAAACATGATTTTTTTTTTATCTTGAAGGAGAACTATGCGTTCTTCGTATCTGGCTGATACCAGGGTGATTTGCAAATTAAGTAGGGAGAGGTAGTTGCCCAACACATATTTACGAATTCAAGTAATTTTGAATGCATTTAGGAAACACAGAAATTGATCCTTTCCTTTTCCTTTCTGAAGGATTCAGTCTGTGTGGGTGCTGAAAGAAACGCAGGTGTAGGTGCAAGGTCTATGTCTCTGGCAGCGTTCATGGAGGGGGAAATTCTGATGAGACCACATTTTATTGTCCTGGGCTTCTAAGGCTTCAAAATGGGCTCGTAAAATCTTCTCTTCAGCAGTAACAAACCACAGGCCTTCCTGATCAGAGGAGCTCTGCCCTAGACCTGTGCTGGCATTCTGAAGAGGCTGGCATTCAGAAGCATGCATGTGGCATCTTCTCTCTCAAGGATGAGATAACAAAACCTCCCCCTTACTTGTCCCAAAGACAGGGGTCTGTGGTCTTCCGGCTTTAAGGGAAAAAAAAATGTGCATGTGTCTATTTCATGAATCAGAATTTCTACCTTATCTAAAACTAGTTACTCATTAGGTGATTTATTTTATTTGAAAAAAGTATCTTAAAATAATCTTATTGGTAATTTAGTTTTTTGTTTTAAGATCTAATGCAAATCATATTACTTATTTCAAGAAAGTGTGTTTAAAACAGTTTCTTTGCATACAATGACTTAAAACAATAAATGTCTAAAAAAAAAAAGTCAAGTTTGTAATATTAATTGAATCTCAAAGTCAAATATTAGATGCATCAACTAGATTTAAGTGAATTTCATATGCCATCATTTTGCAAGTTGCTTTCCAAGCAGGGGCTGGGGTTCTATTCCTACCCTGGGCAGCACACCTCAGTACACCAATAAGAGCCCTTTGCCAAGACTCCTAACACTACACCTGCCTGTTTCTGTGATGCACCAAAAAAGTTGTAAGTCGCTTTGGATAAAAGCATCTGCAAAATAATGTAAATGTAATACGCAAATGCAGCGTCATTGGGAATAAGCAAACTTGAGTGGAACCTGCATAAACGTACTGTGCCTATTGAGATTACTACTTTTCCCATACTCAAGGCTTTTTTTTTGCTTTGTGTGCCAGTTTGTACATTTTTTGTTGAGAACGGCGTGGCATTAAGAGCTTGATGAGAGCAGAATGTAGGTCCGTAGTTAATAATTGCAGGGTGCATATATTTGACGAGTTCTGCGTGTACCAACCTCTTGAAGAAAGAGGCCGCTGGCAGCATGTTCTAATTAACACACAGTGGAAGAGTAGCGCACCTCGGCGAATCCCCAGGGCCACGCCGTGTGTCCCGAAGGAGCCCCACAGCTCAAACGAGCTGACCTCAAACCGCCAGCAGCCTCGCCTCCCCAATTATGCCTTACCAGACATACGGCTGTGCTGCGTCCAAAGTTTATGCACCCCCCATCGTTCATGTGGCTTGTATTGCAGTCTGTAGCTCTTTGCCAAGATCATGCTTGAGCTTCTCTGTACCTATGCTGTACAGCAGTACTTGTAAAGCACTACAAGCCTCGGGTCAGAGAGCAGAGCTCTGCCCTGTGGCGCGGGATGAATCTGAGTTGTCCCATGAACAAAACTTCGGCAGAACTCAACAGGGAGTTCAGACAGTTGCATACAGATGTGCTTTGGTGGTTAACACCTCCATTCTGAAGGTAGTATTTGTTTGAATAGCTCTATGCAATGAAATGTGTTGAATCAGTTTGCTGTGGGTGTGTGAGATCAATTGAAGGATTCCCCAATGATTAGCATTGTGCAAATTGTATCACAAATTTACTTCAAGCACACACTTTACTGTGTATGCCAACATGTAATAAGGTAAATTTTGACAAACATGTTAACAATATTGAGGACTGTTGCTACATTTTAATCAAATAAGTTCTCTTTTTTCACCTGAGAATTTTAGAAATAATTACAATCGCCATGGTTTCACAAGCGCCTACTATGCAGCCGCTTTGTGATCAAGTGCTCTCAACACCTGAACCTAATGTAATTGGTCACACTGCTAAACTTATTTTGCAAGCTAGGTGGTTCAACCAGCCCTGGAAAAACATATATAAAACAAAAGACACAATCAAACAGAACTTTGGAAAAGAAGAGGAAGTCCAAAGAAGAAGTCTTTAAAATGTATAACGAGTAATACATTGTTGCTGTTGAAAAATGTTCATAGCACATTTTTCTCAAACTTTGTAGGCAAGTCTAACTTATATTATTGACTGAACACATTTTGAGGCAAGAAAAAATTGATATTAAATAATTTTACTTTACTTGGTAGACACTGTTTTGTGTTGAACGTGATGCTGCTACAAGCTTCAGGTTAACAGCATTCCAAGAACGTCTAGCAAAGCTGACCAGCAAAATTGCAGATGTAAGGTTGGGAACTAAAGATCCTATTTATTTTTTTCATGGTAACTATTGAATCCTGGGGGCATCTCTGTCTTTTACTCTGAATCTGATACTGGATGTGGCTTTTCTGTAGGGAAAATTATCTTGCAGACATAGTAATGTGTACTGAATGTGTTTAACAGTGGATCACACACATAGTTTCACCCTGTAATTGTGATCGAAGGAATAATAAAATGTGTTAAAACCAATTTGTGTTCTGTGAGGTCTCTCTCTTCTCTGTTGTGTCTCTGGCCCCTGTGCTCTTTATGTGTACTGACTGTGTCACCTTGTCTCTATACCACTGATGCGTCTCCATGGGCAACCGCCTGCTCCTATCAGAATGCATTTGGACAGATGGCATGATGGTGACCTCACAGGGATGAGACGTTGGGCACCAAAAGGGGGCATATGTGTGTGTACATGTTTGCTGGCCTCACTCGCCCCTGCCTGTGTGTTTTGTCATGAACCATGTTTGGCTGATTTGGAGGCTGACCCGGTCCCTTTTGTTTGCCACTTTCCGCCAGTCTGAGAACATCTGTCTTTTCTTAACGATGAGAGAGACTAGGAGGAAGGGGGTTGGAGGTGGAGGTCTACATTAAGCGACCATCAGAACTAACCACTGAAGCAATAACAGCAGCATTTTTCGTCCTCTGTGGCTTCTGCTGTGTTCCATGTATGTACTGATGCAGTTTTTCTGCTTGCCACAGGAGGCACTGTTGATTTATACTGGAACTTTTCTCTGCGTGTCCTTGTTTTGTGATGAGTAAGAGTTGCTAAGGGACATTGGACTGTTAGAGCCTTCTCCCAACTGTAGAGATCAACAGTGCTTTACCGCTGCCTTACACTGTACATACACACACACTAGCAAATACACCCCAGCTCACACTTCTTTCACTAGTATAAATCTAGAGCTTAAGGCAGCAACAAAAAACCTGTATGTCTTTGGAAAGTGAATTAGGCACATATTCTGCAGTGTGACCTTTTCTCACTGTAGAACTGTTGAGTCGGATGAAGCTTTAGCTCTGTTCAGCAAAGTTAGAAGACAGTTAGGATTCGTACAGGAGACTGAGGCCGGATGCCTTTCATTCTGCATAAGTGCTGTGTGTGGTGTTTCAAAGGCTAATATTGCAGCCCAATTAACCCTTGTCCTAGACTAGAAGTGTTATGATGTGTGTTATATATGTCAGTAAGAGTAGGGGTCAAGATGGCTTCTTTTGTTTGTTTGCGCTGTATAAAGAAAAATGAGAAGATAAACCTTTATTAGTCCCACAAGTGGGTAAATTGCATTGCTACGCAGAAAGTAAACAGAACAAAGCAGTGAAACAATAGACTAAAAGCTATACAACAAAACAAGATCAAATTAAAAGTACACTTCACAACTAATTTAAAAAATATATAGATATTTGTATGTGTATGCAAATGTGTATGTATATAACCTATATATGTATGTGTATGTATAAACAGTAATATATATGTATGAACACTGGATATACAGTATCTGCAGATATTGGAGTGTCCTCAGCAGGCATTGGCAAAACAGTAATAATGTAACCAGACAAACTGCACTTTGCTTAAATTGCAAATTTGCATGTTGCAATTTGCCTTCAGCAAAGATGTAAAACTCAATGATAGCAGTTTTGTGGTGAGAGATGAGACAAAATAACAATATATAATGGATTGATTAGTTGACTATGGATGAAATTAGTTGATAGGTTAACAAACTCTGGAAATAATGGTGGGTTGCAACATCAGACAACAAATAGCTCCTTGGAGATTTTGGGCTGTGTCCACGTTGTGAAGTGTGCAGTGTGACGTGGTAGAAAATGTTAGTCGATTTGTTGATTATTAGTGAATCTGTAGTGGTATCTTTTTGTAAATACCCAGCTATATCAATGTTAAAGATAATAGAAATAAAAAAATTGTGGGAGACATTTGGTGTTTACTCTGACATGCCTGATCCAACTAACCTGCTTTCAAGCCTTTCTTGTGTTAAAATATGCTACTCCTGGACTGGGAGAGGGAACCACGGGTGTGGTGCCTGTGACGAGACTACAGTCCTGGGACTGCTAGCAGCACGAGAGCTTCTCGTGTAGCCTTCCAACCCTGTCAGAGTCTCAACGGTTCGGCCGCCGTTGCCAAGGAGACAGCTGAGTGCTGGCAGCCCCTTCCATAATAAGTGCGTGTGTGCGAAAGTGTGTCTGTCTCTGTGTGGGAGAAGTTCTTAGATCTCCTCTCCGCCTCTGCTTTACCTGAGTAACCTGTCAGCTGCTGCAGGCTGTCGTTTGAGTTGTCTCCAGCAGATCGGAAGTGAGCAGGAGGCACAGCTTTGCTAATTGCACAAATCGCCCTCTACTGTTCTTAATGCCTCTGATAGTCAACTGTGTGAAAGCAGCTGCACACCTTTATTTATTTTTCCTTTTCTTTTCTTTTGGACCCTTCTGCCATTTGGCTTTGTGGAAAAGCCAGTGCAGTGTCTCAGGAAGTCGTTAGTGTGTGGCACCTTGCCCTTTTGTTGTTCAAGCAGCTTCAGTGTTAGAACGGCATCCAGTTAAAAAAAAAAAAAATCCTATGAAAGTGTGTAATTGAAGGCTGAACACTGGGTGTTATGGCACTATTTTTAACCCTTGACATGTGACAAAATGTCCTTCCTGAGTAAAATGTGATCTCTTCTAAAATCTTCATTTTGTCTCAATGCAATAAAATAGTGGTTCTGTCAAAAGAGATGTCTTTTTTCTAGTCTTGTAACAGAAAGATCAAAACTGACAAAATTTTACACTATGCATTAGAGCTGGGCAGTATGACAAATTTTTTATTGCGGTATTTTTTTTAATTATACTGTGTTTAATGGTATAGGATGGTATTAGAACTGCAGCGGCATGGATCTTTCAAAAATGGTTTTCGCACAGCAAAACAACTTTCAGAGAAGTTTCCCCATTTTTTTGTGAATCACTAGGCTTCAGACATCACCGCAGGCCTTGTCTGGTGTTCCTGTGTCCCGTAGAAGTTAAGTTATATAAAACGTAAAAAAGCAGCCAGTACATGAAATCAACAGGCCAGTCTTACTGAAATTCTGTAGGTTTACCCTTGTTTGAAATTACGTAAATGACACCTATATGCTATCAAGTCATCACACCACAAGCTGGTTTTCCTCTATTCTTGTGAACACATGGTTTTGTCTATCTGCAAATTTCATTTTCCCTGTAAATATCATTCAACATCTATCAAAATTTTTTATGCAAGAGTTTCTTTTAATTTTGAAAAGTAGAGTGGGTGTGTTAAATAAAAATAGTTAAATTAAGATCAGAATATACATTTATAAATGTGTCAAATTGCCTCAAAACCCATACATTTGAAATGCACAACAAGCAATAGAAAGAGTTCAAATGTGAGTGAAGTTAATTAAGATGGCAGTCAAAGTTTTTGACAAATGAAGGAGTGTGAAAAGTCGTGATGCAGCAATCTAAAATTTAGCCGCTCTGAAGAACAAGAAGCATGTAATCCTCTTGTGACCACTGACACTAATCCACACGGAAAGTTTATTCCAGCTGGTAAGAAGCTGGCAACAGACAATAAAGAAAGAATAAATAAAGAATAAATGATGGTAAAACAAAATAAAAACCCAGTACATGAATAAATCAATAAAGGGGACCTACAGATTCTTTTCAAGATCAGGTTTCTCTGCCAAGTTTCTCAGCCTCAAAGCATTTTTGCTCTTCATCGGTTTCAGTGAAGAATATAGGAGCAGATATCTTTGTGGAAAATGCGGAAGTTTGGTAGAGCTTTGTGTTGTCACACTTGGTCCATTTCAGCCCTTAAAACGAACTCAGACTGAGTAGTCAACATTTTGTTTGTCAAAAAACCAGACGCCTCTGAAACGAACCAAGGTCGCTTTGAGTCCGCGGCACGGTTCGGTTAACTTGCGCGTGTTGAAAGTTTGCGGCAACTGTTTTCGCCCCCTGGGCTTACCGTAGGTAGATCATGTGGGAAATCATATATATCTATGCGGGAAACACAACAGACAATAAAGAAACAAACTAAAAAATATGAATAAATGATCATAAATAAAAAATAAATTAAATAAATAAAGGGACTTAGAGATTATTGTCAAGATCAAGTTTCTCTACCAAGCTGCTCAGACTCCCAAGCATTGGGAGAAAAAAATGCCCAAGAATGGGGCTCTCCATCAGCTGAAGAACGGTAGTAGCTGAGACCTTTTTGGAAAATGTTGAGCTTGGTTATTTGGTAGAGCTTTTAACCATCTACTCTTATGTGGAAAAAAATCCCCAAGAATGGTAAATGCGAAGAAACAGCAGTGGCAGGTTGGATGAGGAACTTAGTGTGAAAAGAAAAAGAACTGAGGCCCCATTTGAGCTGAAGCAGAGCAGAAAGAGAACCGAGCCCACTTTTAAATGAACTCAGTGTGAACATAAAAAGAACTTGGTTCCCTTTCTGTTGGTCCACGTTTTGGACCACTTTTATAGGACTGAATTTGGTTCCTTTAAAGAGGACGATTTGTGAAAACACCCTCAGTTCGATTAGCTTCAGAGGTGTCTGAGTTCATTTGTCGTGATCACATATACAAAAAAGTGGCTTTAAGGGGCCAAGTGTGAAAACACCCAAAGTTACACCTTGGACAATGAAAAAAGACTGTTTGTGACACTGTTATGCAAATAAACTGAAAACACATTTTTACACTAAAGACAACACAAAGTTCAAGTGTCCCTATGGTTTTAAAGACCTCCTTTCAATTAACCCCATAATGAATTACAAAATGAAATACATGAAACCATGTCCAGCGTATACATTTATGTGTATATATGTACATTAGATACTGTTTGAAAGGTTAGCACAGGTAATGGCTCAAATGCACATATAGCCTAATGTGGGATCCTCCTATGTAATTTATTTTACAAATTACAATATATATAGGGTATATAGAGAATATAGCTTTTTTGTTGAATTTCAAATATATATTTAATGTAATTAACCTTAAAAATACTTGCCTATGTGTCTGACATAGTTATATATGAAAATGACAAAGGTTTAGTCTAATGCACCTCAAGATAATGAAGGCCTTTGTGTCAGGTGTATTGGAATGGAACATCCCGGACAGCAGATCACCAGGTTCCGCACCCCGGGCCTTTTATAGTGCTGTACATCTCTTTGTCTTTTGTTTTCTCTCATGACCTCTGTCATTCGCTCTCTCCTTTTCTTATTCTTTCCTATACCTTTCTTCTTCCTCCCTTTTTGTTTTGCAGAGGAAGAGGTGGAAAATTTCGATGTTTCCAGCTTGCAGGAGGAAGTGCTGCGGAACATTGAGGCTGACAGCTTCTGGTGCATGAGCAAGCTGCTGGACGGCATTCAGGTAAATTGATTCCCCCTTCGCCCCGCGCTGTGGCCTGCTTAAATTCACACTGTGTGTGTGAATGCACATGCGGAGGGGCTCACTGCTGGGAGAGAGAAGCATGTGTGTTTGTTTTTGCGAAAAAGTGTTTTCTGTGTGTGTGTCTCTTACCTGCTTACAGTAGTCACACAGAGGGAGCCCCAAGTGTGAAGGTGTTCTGTCCCATGTTACCTCACAACCTCTTTCTTTCCCTCTCTTTTTTGTCCACCCCTTTCCCTGTCTCTTTTTTTATTTTTTATCATACATCCCTCCTTCTCTTTCTCTCTCTGTCTCTCTCTCTCTCTCGCCACGCTTTCTTTGTCACTCTGTTTTCCCGCACTCTTTTCAGGAATAAAAGTGCTGATGAATATTCTCACTCTGCACCACAGGCACGAGCAGCCTCCTTAGCTGAAAAGCCTGGTAGTGCGTGAATTGCCATGGGAACGTAGCACACCCCTCCCAGCTTTGTCTTCTCTCCCTCTGTTTCTAATTGATTTAAAGCCGTGAAAACATCAATGCTGTTTAGGTTGGCATGATGTAGTGCGCGAAGCCCCCAGAAACACACTAGTGTATACATGTGTGTATGTGAGTGCATGTAGGTGGCTAGCTGCTGGGGGCTAGTTGTTGGCCTGTTCTCATATTTTTCAGTTCAGTTACCCAGAAGGCAGCAGGAAAAGTCCCATGTGCCCCACTTTGAGGGTTTTTGTCTGGTTGTTTTTCCCCGTTGATGAAAGACTGTGTAATTACGCCTGGGTGTTTGAAGTGTTGGGGGAGAGAAATGAACTCTCTCTCTGACACACACACTCATGCTCCTTCTCTCTCTCTCTCGCTCTCTCTCTCTCTCTCACACTCACACACACACACACACACACACATACACAGAGAGAGAGATAGAGAGAGTCCAGATGACAGTCCCCCACACTTGGAGGTCATTTGTATTCTGTGAATCGCCTCTCTTCACTGCCAGTAGATTAAAATGCACTCGGAGCCCCAGAACCTTTTGTGCTGTTTTGTCTCTAATTACTGCGGTAATTTGTGTGTACAAAGAGGAATCTCATAGGTGCTAATGATTTTCTCCACTCATTGTTTTCCTCACACCTTCACACACTCACCGCTAATAGCACAAAGCATTTGCTCGCAAGTTGTTGGTGTCGTGTGTGTGTATACGTTTCAACACCTGCAGTCACCAGTGTTATATTATTCTTTGATGCGTTCATAAGCGTAAACTTCAGGAGTTTCTGAGACACAAGTTTAGTCTTATTGTTCTTTGTTTGATGGTGTGATGCAATACTAGTGCATCTGAATTCATTACGGAGACATCTCCAAGAAATCGATATGTTACATATCCTTTCAGGTATAAACTAAATGTGGTATGTAAACACAAAAATAAAGGTTTTTAAAAGGTTCTTGGCTTGGATGTCAGGGTAAAAAAAAAAAAAACTGTAAACATTATAAACTATGTACATTAAAGCTTTTTAAGCTTTAAAATTTCTTCACACACATTCATAAAAATTCATAAAAATATTTATTTTAAAAATATCCGTACTCAATAGTGAACAACCTGTAATTAATTTGTTTATGACAGAAGGAACTAAATTAAATAGTAACTCTATGAAAGATGCATTTTATGTATTAATAGTACCATAGGCTGCATGGTAGCGCAGGGGTTAGTGCTGTTAGTCCTGGTTTCGCCTCCTGGGATGTACCGCTTATGTCAAACCCTGAACATAAACTGTGTTTTCCATTTACCTAGTCAGTTGTGCAATTTTTTTTGCACCTTTAATGTATGCCCTTTAATATAGTTTGAACCCCTTCCTGCTCTCTCTTTTCTGTTTTATTCTTTTAAGTGCCCTGAATTGATGTTACCCATACATTATTTTTGTAGCAGTAATATTCCATTATTTCTAGGGCAAGTTTTTCCCCTCTATCCTCGTGCTGAAATTTAAAGCTAATATTTGAAACATTTCTTGCCATTGGGCAGCCCCCTAGATCTCTAGGATGTATGCATTACTGCCGCACTTCCCCTGACCCCTGAAGAGTTTGCATCCCTGAGAACTGTAAGCACATTTTTAGTGTACTGTAAGTATTGTATGTACTAATTTTTTTTTTTACAAAGTATTAATGGTGGTTTTGATTTGTTTTATGATTTTACACATCAAATGAGCGGTCAGTTATTTAGGTGTTTGTGTTCGAAGTAGGACTAATGGGCAAGCATTAAAGATGGTCAAGGGCCAAATTGTGATGGCTAAAAGACTGGGTAAGAGCGTCTTCAAAACAGCAGGTCTTGATATGTGGTGGTCCAAGGAATGGCAAAAGGGGGAGCCTGCAACAGAAACATGGCACCCAAGGCTCACTGATGCCCATGGAGAGTGAAGGTTAGCTTGTGTGGACCAGTTGCAAGGCAGAATTATTGTAGAACAACAAGCAACTGAAAAAGCTTCTCATCTGAGAACAGGGCACCAAACAAAAGAACATCTGTATGTGCCTGGCAGTGTTGCAACATCTTTCCATTTTCTGTGTGGAACATCCAGGACTTTGTAGCAGAACGTGTCCTTGTAGTAAAAAAAAAAAAAAGTCAAGTTGTGGATATGTCTTTGGTGTCTAAGGTTCACATCTTTAGTTTTAGCATTTAAACTGCTCTCCTGGATAATCACAAATTTGTCTTTTTTTAAAAAAAATTTTTAAGTGACCTCAGATAGATAGATGCTAATATAGTTTCTGGACCCTTAGGTGGCTTAACCAAAAACAGTAGAAACCATCTTAAAGCATTCATTTTATCTCATTTTATTACATTTCTCTGAAAAATGCTAATTGGTGACTGTGAGCTACTACTAATACCTCAGCTGAAGTGGAAATAAATTTAAACCATTAAATTTGGCTTAACTGTTTTAGGCTTTATCAAACACACACATGCACAAACACACATTCTCTATTCTTAATGTCCCCATCTCCTTGTTAAAGTTGTTTCTTCAAAGACATATATAAACTTCAGCATTTACAGACACAACTCCCCGCTCTCCTGAGCTTGGCCTCAGAGTTCTCAGTCAGGGAGAAATTAGACAGCAGGTGCTCTGGGGCTTCAACACTCTGGGCAGGTACTGGGGGTGGTCCAGCTGTTGAGGAGAGCATTGACTGACAGCCTCATACCTGTTCTAAAGCTGCTGAAGCAAAGAGCACACGGCTGCCTAAACAACAGTCTGTCAGAGGCCTCTTGTCTGATTAACACAGCACATCAGTACGAGGCGAAAGCAGCAGTCCAGGAGGGGCTTTTCTGACACATTTGTCTGGAATTGAAAGGGAGAGACAGAGAGGGGAGGAAAAGAGAGGACTGTAGTATTCTATTTATTGGATAGGTATGCAAACGTTGGCCAAATAACAGATTATGGTGATTTTGTAATTAAAAGATGTTAGCACAGTCTCTCTAGGAAATGGAAAATTACACTATTTTTAACAAACATTGTGCATAGTTACTTCTTTATGCCATGAACAGACCTTAATCAGCTCGTTAGATCTGATGCATGGCAATAGCTGTCATTAGTAAATGTCAGCTGGTGCCAGTTTCAAAGCTTTACAAATACTCTGACACTTTGTACACACACTTGTGGACACTCCATGTGTTCCTCTAAGCAGCTGTGTAAGACTCTGAAAATGAAAGTTATTGATACCCAAAATGAAGGCTACAAGAAGATAGCGAAGCGTTGTCAGGTTGCAGTTTCCACTATGAGAAAAGTAATTAAGAAATGGTAGTTCAGGGGAACTGTGGAGGTCAAGATGAGATTTGGAAGACCAAGAAAACTCTCGGAGAGAACTGCTCGTGTGCTGGTCAGAAAGGCAAATCAGAACCCTCATTTGACTGCAAAATACCTGCAGGAACATTTAGCAGACTCAGGAGTGGTGGTGTACCGTTCTACTGTGCAGCGATGCTTGCACAGACAAGACCTTCATGGAAGTGTCAGCAGAAGAAAACCTTACCTGTGTCCCCATCATAAAATCCAACATCAAAAGTATGTAACATTTTAATTTCATGAAAAGAACACCTTGCCAACTGTTAAGCATAGGGGTGGATCTATCATGCTTTGGGTGGAGGGAAGAATGGATACCAATAAATACTAGCAAATTCAGGAAGCAAACATCACACCATCTGTAAAAAATCTGAAATGAGAATGGCTTCTATAACAGACAATGATCCTAAACATACCTCGAAATCCACCATGGACTACCTCAAGAGTCACAAGCTGAAGGTTTTGGAAAGGCCATCACAGTCACCTGATTTAATTATTGAAAATTTGTGGGTCGATCTTAAAAGAGCTGTGCATGCAAGTCGACAAAAGAATATTACAGAACTAGAAGCCTTTTGCAAGGAAGGAATCCCAAGTAGAAGAATTGAAAGACTTTTAGCTGGCTATAAAAAGTGTTTGGAAGCTGTGATGTCTGCCAGAGGTGGTGTTACTAAGTATTGATTATGTAGGGTGCCCAAACTTTTGCAGAGTGCAACAATAAGTATATATA
>JBBJLR010000133.1:24155579-24166967 GCA_037577145.1 Brachypetersius gabonensis | reverse complement strand
GAGACTGTCCCCTGTAGTTAGAGAATGGAAGTCGCTTTGGATAAAAGCGTCTGATAAATGCCATAAATGTAAAAAAATATATGTACACATTTCTTTGTTTATTTTGTATGACATTCTACATTTTTGGCATTTAGCAAATGCTTTTATCCAAAGCGAATTCCATTCCTTAACTACAGGGGACAGTTTTCCTGGAGCAACTTGGGGTTAAGGATCGTGCTCAGGGACCCAGTGGTGGTGCTGAGGGTAGGATTTGAACTCATGACCTCTTGGTCCGGAGGCAAGTATCCTACCCACTGAGCTAACTCCACCCCATTCTAGTATTTAAGTATAGGAAGTTCAGGAAGTACTAATTAGTACAACCATATCTCTTTTTTTCAACCCGGATTTCATTTCCAGCTCATGATGTTTGTAAACAGTATTTTAGGGAGTACATTTATTCTTAGATCAACAGACACTCCAGGAGCACATGTCCAGATGTGGCCTGATTGTGACATCAATAGCAGTTCCCATCTCCCCAGCATGGATCTTGCACTTTAACCGAGGGAGGGTGAGCAAGGTAGAGAGAGGGACTCCTACGGAGATAGATTAGGCCGGCTTTGAGCGTTAATGTTCACTGAGCCGCGAGCATCCTCCAGGGTCAGCGCTCCAGCTGAAGAGTAGGTGCAGGCCTGCAAAAGTAGGCCAGGCACGGACTCGACCATGGATGCCCCATCTGTTTCAGCACCACAGTGTTGTGCTGGGGCTCGGCAAGTCCTGTTTTGAGGTCACTACAGAGGAGGGTGTTGCTGAAGAGAAAGTGAGTATCCAGAGCTGGGATCACTTTAATGGTTGGGTTTCAGCCACTCACATATTCATCCCAGGCACCTCTGGAGCACCGAGACTGCACAGCTGAGCCTGAAGGACGGCTGAAATTGTTTATCGGTTAATGACTTCTCTCCCCCTTGCGGGGTGTTTGCCGCCTCAGCTGCTCCCAGGCCACATTAAAGCTTCCTCACTCTCTGAAGCCTCATCAAAGATGGAGAGGCTCACACATACACACCCACTCTCACACTTCTGCGTATATATGCTTGCTATCTGCCCTTGCGAGTCAGAGGAGGAGTCGTGAGGGGGTGCCTCTTTGTCAGCCCGGGACTCTACCACATGTTGGACTTGCTTTGTAGAGCTATTAGTTAATCTTCCTGAGTGCATATTTAGGCAAACTTTGCCTAAAGGGCAAGCTTTGCGTCAGGACTCCTGTATAGAGCCACTTCAGTGTAATCAAATGATAAATTATTCGATTAGCTTTACTGTGAAAGAAGTCAAAATATAAATGTATAAATGTAATTTGATGCAACGGAAAACCTTTGCTTCCATTTGGAGTTGGCATGCCATTGTGGATCTTAGTGGATCTTAAATTCTGTGTCCCTCAGTCTTACTCAAACTCTTGCCATTTTGTTTGTCAGTTGAATTTCACAATTATGTGTTTTGCACCTTCATTTTGCCCATTCTACACCTCAGAAAGTCGTGAGGCAAAACTGTCCACTAGAGCTGAAGTCAGTGATCATTTTTGCAACTTTTCTGACAGATATATCTTCTTTGATTATTGTTTATACTTTCATCCATCTGTGTGACAAGTGCAGCCAACTTTTTAGGGATGCAGCAAAATAATTTTTTTGGGCTGAAACCGAAAACCAAAAATGAGGAAAGACTTGGCCGAAAACCAATACACAGAAAGAAATTATTATGCCAGTTTTTTGTAATATTGCCATTATGGCTGGGACTGTGTGTATAAGTCAAGCATTGCAATTGCATAAATTATTATTAATGGTTAAAAGAATAAATCTGTTACAAAACTATGAAAATATTAAGTTAGCATCCAAGCAATGCACAATATGAAATAAGTTTAAATAAAATATTTTACTTGGCCCAAACAAACCACAACTGCCCACTACAGCACAGGATGTGTGTACAAATATTGATCCAAAGAACTATATTCGGACATACGACTGCGATTACCTCATCATGAACATCATTAATTCTTCATCAAACATCATCATTTTTGAATTGTGTCACCTACAAACCTGATAACCTGACTATAAAGCCACAAGCATTACAGTTTCAAAGAAACATTTCATTCTACAGGTCATTATATATAGCACTGCAGCAGCCACATGCAGTTTTGAGCTGCTTCTCTTGGACGGTGTGCCAGAATAATGTACAATAGACACTGTTTTTTTACACTGTACATTTTTCACTTGCAGGAGCTGAAAATTCATCCTAAAAAAGCCAGAGCATCTTGCCACTATAATAAACACATCATTGTCCTTCGTAGTAAATGATCAACTTCTTTACACGTAAGCCCACCTGGTACTCCGTCTCATGTGGGTTGAGGTATCATTTTTGCTGCATCAAACTCCAGCTCGCTCTCACACTTGACTCTTTCCTCTTTATTTACAATTAGTCCTGTGTAAAATTGCATGTGTTAACAGTGTTTCTTCTATTTTTACTTAACTTTGTGGTGATTGAGCTTATTCACCAAGGTAAACTTTGTAAAACTGTGCCCGTTTGTGCCCCTCCGTGCTACTTATTCTCCTTTATTCACCCATTTGTTGATGCATTGCCTTTTTGTCGTTATTGTGCGTACTCATACTTGGTGCCACTCTTCATTTGCATGTAGATAAGTGAGTTCTCAGCAGGTAGGTCTAGAACGACCCACACGCACACAGACACACATGTCCCACTCTCACTCTGAGCCTTCCCTAGCAGCCCTGTAATTGCTGTGAATGATGGGTCTTCAGCCGCTATTGTTTATCAATATCCCTGTCTGGCGCTCTGAGCTCAGCCAAGCACACGATTCATCTTCCTTAACACTCTGCATGCAGCCAGTGCTGCACAGCATTCCCTCCAATCACTTTCTGAAGCTCCACTGACCAGTGCTAGGCTAGGCTAACGGGTTGTGAGCCCCACTGAGCATAGGGTAGCGCAGGGAGATAGAGCTAGGGGGGCATATAAGTGGCTGTCTGGTCATGAGGGCCGATAGCACAGACTGAAATGAATGTTGTAATTAAGCCGCACTGTGGGCCACGGGACCATGATGAATATTATCATTTAATTATGGGGATCACTATTCCCAGCACGCAGCCACACCATGACCATCCTGCTTCAGCAGGAGTGTGTGTGGGTCTGCATACATGTGTGCTATTGTGTGCTGCAGTTATGTGCTTGGTATGCAGAATTTGACTACATTAACTGGTGTGTATGTGTGTTGAACAGAAAATGTTCCTCCTAGCCCTTTTCCTGCTATTCCCATTTTGCTGTCACAATCCCTCTAGCAAAAGTATACTCTATAAGCATTGTTAATGGACCAGACTTAATATGATTAGTGGCTTTAATTGTAGCCATTATAAATACATTGTACATGAGGGCTCTATAAGTACCTTCCATTCAGGATACCTTTGTACATTAGTATCATCCTGGCACAAAGTGTATAGACAAACAAGTAATGGAGCGGCCAGAGGCAAGTCTGAGTTGTAATTTTTTTCTTCCAATTTCTCCTCTAGGACAACTACACGTTTGCCCAGCCGGGGATTCAGAGGAAAGTGAAGGCTTTGGAGGAGCTGGTCAGCCGGATCGATGGTGGGTACCTGCATTTCTCTGCTTACTCAGGATGCAGCAATTTAAAGGTTAATTATAATAAATGCGTTTCATTCATTGCGTGTAGCATCTTTCCAAAGTCAATTTGAGAAGTAACGGAATGAAAGCTCAGAAACAAACCACGGGAATGTCTGCAAAGTTTAAATGGAGCAAGGGGGAAGCATAGCAACTGTAACAATAAAAGAAAATAAACAAAACAAACTTACAGAAATACTGTACAGTATACTGTGAAAAAACTTGGTGATAAGGCAACAAGGGACTAAAATGTATTCATTTTACTAATTTTACTTAATGCGTAACTAATTTTTTCTATGTTATATTAATACTACTCCACATGAAGTCTTAGGCCTTGTTCACACGGACGTCTCATTGGAGCAAATCCTATCGTCCACACGGCGTTCAGCACCGGCGTTTGGCCGGCTGCGGCTGGCTACACTATGCAACGTTTTCTTGGTGTCAATTTAATACACGAAACTACAGATTGGGCATCAGGCTGGTGTTAAACGGCGTCAGACGCCTGTCGAAAGCCTTGCTGACGTCGATCAAGCGTCGTTACCAAACGCCACAAAAACGCCTATGACGTTCAGAGCGTGTTCGTTTCGAACGTCCGTGTGGACGAAACCTTAATGTAGATAAATGTATCCACCTCTACATTTATGAATGTTTATGAAAAAAGTCTGGTGTCAGCAGATATTGAATATTAACATTCAATATTAGCCACAGTTCCCATATTCGTATATCCATGTATCTCCACAATAGTTGTTTTAGAAGAAAAGGCAAAAGTGATTTAAACCTTCAATGGAAATGAATGTTTTTTTTTTTTATTTTGATAGATTTTTATTAGTTAGTTGATCATAATATATTCAGTCTGCACAGTTTTTAGCATAGAATCCAGAGTTTCATAGCTCCATAGCACGCTGTATAGCCATTTGAGATTCAGCCTGGGTTTGCTGTTTAAGGCAGATCAAACAAAACCACAAACTTTTAAAACTTGTAGAACATTCAAGTGGTATATTCTTGCTTTTCACAATGCAGTTTTATAGAGAACAAAATAAGTACTTTGTTTCCAGCTAAGTAAATAATTAAGTTATGAGGTCCGGGCAAGCACCATAACAAACAGTCACTTGTTCCACAGCACTGTGGTTTTAAACAGCTTTGCGAATTCATACTAAATTTGGTTGTGGTGAAATGGTTATAGGTGCGAGTACACACTGTATGAATACTTGACTTCGTTTGTTTGTCTTCTCTCTTAATCTCTGCTTCATCAAGTACTGGCATCAGGTTTCCAAAAGCAACTTGCAGTGGGTTATCAACATTTGAAAGAATGCATATTGATTGAAACTCATTTAGCTCTTTTGCGTTCCCTTTAAACTTTGTTTTCCACATTTCATATTTTTATCTAATTTAAATGCACAAGTTTTAACTTTAACACTGTGTGCAGTTTCCATGATAAACAGACAAATAGAAATGGTCCAGAGTGACTAAGAAAAATGGTTATGTTAAGACTGAAAATTGATAACAAAAAAAAAAAAAATTGTACTGTTATTCGGTATGTAAAGGCTTCTTGCCTACTTTGCTATTTCGACTTTCCATCCTCTATATACCCTGTACTTGTTTCGCTTGCTCTGCCCTCATCTCCCCCCTTCAGCCAGAGTGTCAGGCCCAATCAGCGCACCAGTGGCTTGGCCTTTGCAGAGAGCGTGGCTGCCCTGCTGGGGGAAGCAAAAGCCACCGGAGCATAAGCCTCTCTCATTACTTTCTATTAGGCTGCCATAATCAGAATTCAATGGCCATTTCTCCTAGACAGGGGCCCGCTCCTGCACTCTAGCACCCAGCCCCTTGTCTCTTCAGCCTGCATTAAGCTCAATGATGGCTTTAATTTTGGGAGGAAAGAAGACCGGCAGACCGTTGTTGATGTTTTTTTTTTTTTTCTTGTTTTGTTTTTTTCTTCCCTTTGAATCTCTCTCTGTGCATTTCCCCTTCTTTCTCCATCTTTCACAGCATGTTTATGGTCAAAACAAGCTACTTGTTTGCCTCTTGACTGCTGTAGCTTCCATCTGCTCTTTATTTTGTTCCCTTCCTGTCAGCACATTGTTTGCCCCTAGATTAATTATTCAGTTATATTGCCGTGAATAGAAAGTGTAATATTAAGTAGTAGTGTGGAGAAAAATTTTAAACTGAGTACTTAATAGGTGCAAACATTATGAATGTGTATAGCCCCTTAGCGTCTACCTTCGCTTTATTTACTTTAACCCATTCTAACCTGCCTTGTGGAAATCTGCAGCACTTCACTGCCATGGTCATTACTCATCTGGATCATTCTTTCTTTTTTCTTTTTTTTTTGATTCATGTGAGAATTTCTCTCGTCATTGGACAAGGAGAAGCACTGTTAGACACATGAATCTGCTTTTTTCTTGTCAAAAGCCACATCTTTTTTAGAAAGCTGCATAAACTTTAACAGGCTCCTTTCAAGCGGCTGACAGCTGTGCTGCTTGATGTAGCTAACTTGGTGTTTTGTCATTCAAATGATCACATTAACACTGGACTAATGCATGCCAATGGACAGGCATTATCTGCAAAGGCCTTTGAACTGGTGCTTGTTCTTGAATAACCTTCACGTTGTCAGGCTCCAGCGCCTTTCTCATGTCACATTTATTGTATTTATCTCTAATCACGAGTGGGTAAGATCACGTGTTATGCATTCAAATAGGATATGCAAGTGCTTTGCAAAGAAACCACTGAAAGGGAACAGTTGATATTTGACCTCTAGACAATTTAAAAGTGTTTCTCTTTTACTGATCATTCTTAAATGACAGAATCGTGCCATTGCCTGACTTATGATAAAACTTGTTCAACAAACTCTAATATTAGAATACATTTGCATAAGCAATGAAACAATATATTCTGCTTTTATGTATGCACATGTGTTAGCTTAGTCGTTTCCTACATTCTCCTCGAGGAAGTACAGTAATCTAGTTTTACGCGGGGGTTACTCTACATCTATAACTGGCTAAATGGTGTCAATTTTCATTTGTCTCAAAATGGCAAATGACATTTTAGATTTCTCTTGCCAAGCTATCATTACTTGCAGTGTAACTGTTTTGATTGTATTTATTCTAACATCATGAAGTGTTTTGCTGGCAAAGACAATTACTGCTTCGATAAAATTATTTTTAACAATTTTCATAGCTGCCTAAAACTTATACACAGTACGGTGGGCAAGAACATGGACTCCTAGGTTTATCAGTTTGGGCAAAAATTCTTATACAAGGAAACTGCTCATTACTGATTGCTACATATTTTATTTGATAGCACATTAAATAAATCATAAATACAGAACTTTAACTGGTGTTCATATTAATCAAGCAATAGTCGTTGACTTTTCCGTTTTAATCAAGAGATGCAGCCCTATTTTCTACAGTGGTTAACTCTCAAGTAACAAATGCAAAGAGGCCCATCAGAAAGAAGCTTCTGTTAACTGCGGTTTTGAAGTTTAGTTGTCAACACTGTGCTTTCTTTTGTCTGCTTTATTTAATCTAGCTTAATCAAATCTAATTTGACTGTGTCAAATTGGGTGGGGATCTTTTTAGGTCCCTGTCAGATAATTACTCCACTTGATTCAGTCCTGTGGGTCAGCCTGCCATGCTACCAACATATCAACTAGGTATTCTGCAGATGGAAATCCAGCAGGTTAGACTTGCGCTGCCCTCTGCAGAGTCTGATTCTTCCCTTGTCTTTCCGTCTTCACAGCTGAGCCTTAGGCATTCAGTGGGAAGTTAATGGAGTGAGGTCAGAAGGCACTTATCCCTGTGGTTGTTGCCTGTAACTGCTCTCTAATTTTCCACCTCCATCCCTCCCTCCATTTCTCCTTCCCCCTTTTTTTGGCTCCCTTTGATCCTTTTTTGGCATTCCTCATCTGTAGGAAATAACTTGCCAAAGTTACAGCGAACAATAATAATATTCAGCAAATTATGTGCTTAGTTTTAGGCCCAATCAATTTTTAAATAAATAACTATTTTTAAATAGAAAAGGCTTGGTGAAGCTTTCTATGTCTGCAAGGCAATTCACTTTATTTGCAGTTGTGCATTATTTACACTTTAAATGTATTACATCCACGTAACTTTCTCTTTCAGTTTTGTTGGTAGCTGTATTTTGTGGATGTGGATGTTGTGTACACCTATTAATTAAGTAAATGCAGTTTACCGCATATAGTTCCTTTGGTCTCATTTGGGCATTCAGTGCCCTTTTTAAAAGTAATTCTGTTTTGAAACAAATAATTTGTAAAAATTAAGTCAGATTGTATTTGGATGGAGAATGAGAGTGGGTTACTGTGCAGAGTTGTTCTTAAGTTGCCTTTTGAACTTAATCAGGCTGGTGGATTACTCACTCATTATTTCCAATTGCACCATTGTAGCGACGGCTGATGTCTGCTTTAATCAGGCCTGCGCTGGATCTGGCGCCGCGACAGCGCTTCTCATTTCACTCTGCACTGTAATGGAGCTCGTTGGAAATCAATCAGGCAGCCACTTTTTCTTTTCACTTAACTTTAGGCTATTCCGGAGAGGCCTATTTTCTGGTCTTTCCTTAGGGGACCATAGTGGAGCTTGTTTGTCGCCAGCTCCTCAGACTCTAATGAGCCCGGTGGCCGTTGGCCGAGAGCTGGAGTGCCGCGGCGCTGCAAGCAGGCTCAAACCCGAGCTACCGCGACTCTGATTGGGGTCCATGCTGCTGGAAGCCCCTGATGTTCAAACACACTCAGCTGCAAACCTTGGCTTACGTCGCCATATGGCTCTACTCTGTCAGGTGATGGAGGAGCATGTTCACTGTGGCCTGTGGCGGCCAGCGACATGATAACTTGGCCCTCGGGAAGCTGAGGGCCACAGTGGTGCTCTCGCTCTCTCTCTCTTTCTCTTTCTCTCTCTCTCTCTCTTTCTCTCGCTAGCTATAGGCTGCTTTGCCACTTGCTTCATGCTGAGCACTTACAAACGCACAGCTGTTTAGCTCCAGATGCAGGGCTCAGATGCTGACACCATACTTTCTAATGGCCTTGCCACCTGCCCCTGCACGAGTAGGAATACCTTTATCAGGCCATTCAACATGGCAAAATGAAAACAGCATCCCAGTCCCCTTAAGCTGCTGTCTTTTACTTCACATGTGGGGCTAGCCTTTCTGCTTTCTTCTGATTAAAAACTTAAGAACTATCGATTAAAGCAAATTGCAGCAGTGAGGTAATGCTGTTTAGCCCTGTTTAGATTTTTTACTGGACTGCTTTTTTTTTTTTTTTTACAGAATTACATATATTTAATTATTGATGTCCTGCATTCTCTTGCATATTTGCACGAGAATATTTCAGGAAATATTTGTTTTTGGTCAGGTCAAACTCTTGCACATGACTACATTTGCCAGTCTGGACTTTAGACTAGACTCTTTCTAAAATATAGCACGTTATGTCTCTGGTTAAGAGTGCATCGTTGGATCAGTGGTGACGCATGTCTTTTGTAAAGGGATATGGAATTGTCAAATTATGACACTTACACAGTTCTAAATGCACATCATGCTACACAGTCAGTTGGTTAAAATAGGTCTTTCTATCCACTTGTCTTTTCCCCCTCGGTTTTGTTTCTGATGTGCTTGAACAGGTACGCTATAGCAAAATGACCGCAATTACCATGCAGGCGCATTGCACAGCACTTATACAGCATGAGAGCAATTTTCTCTCCTTTGTAAGGAACGTTTGTCAGAATCCTCAAGTGTGATGCCAGCTTCAGTGCCTGTAATATGTGTGTACTGTGCAGTTGCAAGTAAAATAAAACAATAGTTGGACAGTACTGCTGAGGGAAAAGGTCCATTGTAATTTTTGCTATCCTGCAATCCACCTTTTGAAATTTGAAAAACAAAACAAAGCATAAAAACCTACCCGGATCAGCTATTTTCAATAATTAGCACATAACTACCTTATGTTGCTGTTGTATTGCTACACATTGTCAATGTGGAATGTCCATTGAATACTTACGACTGAACTCTGTATGTATGGTTACAGATAATTTTACTGCTGAGGCTAATATTCAATCCAGTAAATTCAATTATTACTTTCAGTTGTAATAGACGTAGTCTGTTAACTCTTATTGTATTTATTTTTGCCAGTAAAGAGAGGATGTTGAGAGATTGCTGTCTGCAGTGTATTCAGTCACTTGTCCTCTGGTATAAAGCATTTTCTTCCAACTTAAAACCTTAATCACTCCCCATTCATTGACAAGCGTTGACAAAATAAATAAAGAAATCAGAAGACCATAGTCCATTGCTAAATTGCACAAAAAATGTGAAAACACAACAGAAGATTTGAATACAATTTACCTCAATTAATAACCAAGAAGCAAAACTAATTTCCCATATTTTAAATCTGTCTGTTTCTGCAGTTTTTCTGCCCTCCTTATTGTGTTTACCAGAGCAGAATCTGTGACTCAGGCCCAGTGTGTTGATCATTGGGAAAACCTCTGGATAAAACTTCAGTTGCCCCCCGTCAATAGTGTTGTTTTCTGACTGCTCTGAAGCTAAAGATCCACTCCTTCACCCTCGCCTTCAGTCAGATCTGAGCTGGCCTAGCGTGCCGTGCCAGAGAGACCACTTGATCTTCTGCAGCTTTTCCGTCCTCTCTGCATCTTTAACAGAGGGTTTAGGGTACAGTGCAGACATGGTGGAGATTTACTCACTCACTCAGGCTTGCTGAATTATACATTCGTACCTTCTGAGAGCTGTAGAGGTGAGCCAGGAGCAGGTCTTTCTGGCAGGTTGCAAGGTGGACAGGACTGGATGTGTTTTTGTTTGTTTTTTCTTTTCTGCTCTGCAACTAGACCATATATCTTTTCTGTCTTACTTTTGGCTGACCAGAGAGGGTTGCGATGTAACTACAATGGAATGTATGTTTGAACACCCTCAGTCAAATTACATGTTTTATTAATATACCTATTAAGTGTCTGAGAGTTTGATCAGCCGTCTATGGCCAGAACTCCAGGAAAGCATAATTGGCCTTACCCACCTTCACACAGTGTGATGCTGTCGAATGCAGACCTCTCTGAGCTGACATAAAAGAGAGTTGGCACTCTCCTCCAAGTGTGTTTAATCGTCCACTGACCTTCTGTAATCTTTCAGAAAGAGCTTGCTGGCAGGCAGAATTGAACATGACTAAATTAGCAAAAAAGGATCATGGCACATTTGAATGAATGTTTTCTTATGTTTTACTGACTTTGATATATTAAAGTAACGTAGATATCATCTGAAAATGTGCATCTTATAGAGCTTATAAAGAATCTACAGTGTACAGTGCGGTTAATCTTATTAGAAAAAGAAACCCTTCAGGTTTGTGTTTTTCATTTTGTCCTTTAATTTTATTACTTTAAAAAATTAAGTGATTAAATTAAATAAATTTGACTGTATTTACCTGCTTATACCAAGGAAAATGATATCGCAAACCAAAAAAAAAAACCCAGTTCAGTGTAAACTGTACAAACTGTGCGAATATGGGTTTACCTGTAAATTTTTAGGCAATTTTTTTTAACCATATCACAACGCGTATATATACAATGGCCCAAAACACACAGCAAAATTGGTGAGGAAATGGTTGGCAGACACCATCATTAAAGTTTTGGAGTGGCCCAGCCAGAGTCCTGATTTGAATCCCATTAAAAATCTGTGGAGGGAGCTGAAGATCAGGGTGATGGCAAGAAGACCCTCCAACCTGAAAAATTTGGAGGTTAT
>JBBJLR010000133.1:24125882-24150964 GCA_037577145.1 Brachypetersius gabonensis | reverse complement strand
CACACACACACACACACACACACACACACACACACACACACACACACACTCTCTCTCTCTCTCTCTCACACACACACTCACACACACACTCACACTCACACTCTCTCACACACACACACACACACACACACACTCACACTCTCTCACACACACACTCACACTCACACTCACACATATACATGTATTCTCACACATAGATATGTATTTGTATTTCTTTTTCTGTCATTTTTTTTCTATTTCTCTTTCATGCTGTCTCTTTCCTTCTTTTTGTTTTTCTCATTCTGTCTTTGTTTCTTTCTCTATCTGTGTCTGTCTTACGTTTTTCTTTTTCTTTCTGTCTCTTCTACCACTGTCTTTTTCTTTCCTTTATTTGCTCTTGTTCATTTTCCTTTCTTTTCCACTTCCCAATCTCTGTTTCTCTCTCTCTCACTCTCTCTCTCTCTTTCTCATTTATTTCTCTTTTGCCCTCTCTTTATCTATTTGTCTCATTTACTTTTCTTTCGTATCTTTCTCTGTTTCTGTCTCTGTATTGAACTCTTTCTCTGACTCGGTCTCTCTCTCGGTCTCTATATTTCCCTCTGTCTCAGAGGACTGGACTGCAGTCTGTCGTTTTTGTAATGTATCTTCCCGTACGCTGGGATGTTTACTGATTCCCCTCCTTACCCCTGGACACACACACTGTGTCCTGATCCCCTGCCCTCTCTCAGCTTTCTTTACATGTGGAAGTGGGAAAGGCTGATGTGTGATCACACCAGATCACCCGTTCAAACAGCTGTATTGATTTTTCCTCACCAGCGTGCCTTTTTAATCCGACTGCCAATTTCCTCCCAGTGGCTCTATCTTAAGCTGTAATGATCTGCCTGCTCCTTAAAAGCACCTGGAGCACTTTCATAAGCTTTTGAAACTGTAGCTGTTGTAATGAAAACCACACTCACCGTTACAGGTTTCTCTCTCTGGCCCTGCTTTCTATTCTGCACTCAGGCTTTAATAAGATGTCGGTGTGGAACTAAACACTCCTGATGACATGCAAAATGTTATAATTTTAAAACCATTCTGGAAGCATATATGTATGTCTATTAGTAGCCCAAATGTCTCTTTGTGAATCTGTTTGAGAGAACACTGAGAGTGTGCATAGCTAAATGCAAAAAAAAAAACAAGTGATAATAGGTCTATGGGCTATACAAAACATGTTCATGAAGTTCTTTGCAGCTTGGAGGACTGCATCAATATGTCTTTGCAATGACTGAAACAACTTGTTAATGAAGTCATCTGGAATGGCAAAGAAAGCAGTCTTGCAGGACTCCCAGAGTTCGTTGAGATTCTTTGGTTTCATCTTCCAAGCCTCCTCCTTCACCTTACCCCAGACATGCTGAATGATGCAGTAGTTATGGACTTTGACAAGTCCATAAAACAGGCATTATACTGTGAACATCAGGACACTTTTTGACTGTTTCATTTTGCACCCAGTTATTAATTAAGTTGATCCATTTGTTGTAACAATTGAAAAACATGGTTACGTCTTGTCATAGCACCTTCATTTTTGAGCATGTCTGGAGTAAGATGAAGGAGGAGACTCGGAAGAAAGTGCCACAGAATCTCAACAAACTCTGGGAGTCCTGCAAGACTGCTTTCTTTGCCATTCCAGGTGACTTCATCCATCTTGGGTCCTTGCGGCTCCTGATTAAATCTGTCCTAATTAAATGAAACAACTCAATGAATGATGCAAAACTTTATTTTGGTATAATAAGCATAATCTAGAGGGTTTTGCCTTTCTCATAGGCCATTTCTGATTCCAACTGATTAACTATAAGTCAAGTTATTATTTGTTGTTCCTACAACTTGGTTAAGTTACAAGACTTTTGTCAGGCACTGTATGTATGTAAAACCTAAATTCTTGTTATGCTGTGTCCTAAACAGAGCATATTTTAATTAACTTTAATAACTAATAAACGATGGTTTCTGGAACAGCTATGGATGTGGGAAAAGTGGAAATAAACAAAAAAGAAGTACAACATCTAAATACAACATCATTGTGAAGTTTATTCATATAGTCCAATATAGTACACAATCAATCAGTGTGCTTTACAGGAATAGAAAAAAATATTAAGCATAAACATAGTAGGAAGTAAATAATACTGTACTGCGTTAAGTTCAGCTGACCAGGACTAACTATGCTCTGTTGTGAGGAATCACAGTATTTTGTTGTTCTTTAAATATAAAAAGAAAGATATCCACAGCACCAGGTTGGAGAAAAAAAACCCGTGTGTTTGTGTACACATTGGCAACTTTAGACATTATATATTTGTCTGTAATACAGTATTGTGCTCCTGGAAGAATTTCATGTATAAACTTTACTTAAGATGACCGCTGCATTGGTCAGGAGTCGTACCAAAAATCAGCTGATATTAGATTATCATATGTGGGACCTGAGCCAGGGAACCCCCCAGCTCCGCCACGTTCTGGTTCCTGGCATGCGTCCCTAACCCACTGAGGCATGGCTTCTCATTGATTTAGCCACTGAAGAGTTCTGCCTTGGCTGCTTATGGCCAGAGCCTTCCCTAAGAGCCTGCACTGGGCTCTGACAGTACAGCCAGGCCTGTGTTAGCTGTTGAGAGCACCATGATGGATCTCCGTGCTCCCTGCCGATTATAAGCTGCGGATTCATTGCTCTTTAGCAACTGCTGTCATCTTTCAGCACCTTTAACAGAGGGCCAACTGTGGAAATGAAAGGGTGCTCCCAATTAAAATTAACGCCCCGAGAAGGCGACTAGAAAATTATGGACGGTGAATAAAACTATATGCCTTGACTCCAGAGGGTGGGAGAGGATGAGAACACCGAAGACAGTCAGTTCACTCCCTCTTGACTAATTTTACTTTTTGGTGCTCTTAAATGAGTTTTTCTTGCATGTAAAGCCATGGTTCCCAGAACATTTTCTCTCAGCAGAGCACAGAGAAGACATTTCACGTTTATGTCTAGCTGCACACCTAGCCTGTATATAGGGCTATTAAGTTTGATGGTTGTGCTCTGTCAGTAGGCAGTAACGGTTTGTTGTGAGGTTTTACCTCCTTGTTCCCTACAATGTGCTTGCTTTAGCATAATTTTGACTTGAATTTTGCTTGGGTGTCTGAGTTGTACACAGTGTAGAGGTCTGATTTAGATGACGTTTCACTGGAACTTGCCTCCTCTGTGTGCTTTTACTGGTGAATTTGTATGACCTTACTTTACTGACTTTTCCCCTTCCTCACACTTATCTCACGTTGTCCCTGCTTCAATCTCTAGCATCCTTTGTTCAGTATGATGTACAGTCGAGACATATGGGTGGAGGAGGGACCACTTCTGCTCATTTGTATGTCTCTTCATTGCTTCATGCAAGGATGACGGCCAGGTTGGATGGCTCAGTCATGCTATCAGAAAACTGAGATTATGTTGGTGACCGTATGTTCGTAAGCTTATACTTTCATGTTTTCTTTAACGCAGGAGTCTCAAACCTGTCCAGAAACAGCCGCTGTAGGTGCAGGTTTTTGTTCCAACCAAGCAGGAGGCACACATGATGCCACCTCTGTAATCAGTTGGTCTTGCTTTTCATTTACTCAGGCCTGGCTTCTTCTTGGTTGGAAAACAAACCTGCACCCACAGCGGCCCTTTCTGGACAGTTTTGAGACCCCTGCATTAATGCATTTGTTCTGGGGTGTCAGGTGTCAAGACCATCACTTAATATGAGTCATTCATGTGTTCCTCCACAAACAATCCAAGACGAGAATCTATTCTGACCATGTAAATGTGTAGTATATGTACCAGATTAAGAATATTCAATTGAGGCATAAACAGGCCATCAGCTCATTCTGCTGAGGGTTTCCCCTAGGGCCAAATGGTAGACCATTTAACAACATTGGTATGCTGTTGAGCTTACATGATGTCCTTTTCTTTTTTTTATCAGGGCTACTATATGCGGTAGAAAGCTGATTTTTGTGACTGTTTATGTCTGGTCTCTGGTTTTTGATGTCAATAAAATAAAAATTTATTTGCATTTCATGACTTTTGTCAAATTTAAGGATTATAAATAGATATGAGAGAGCATGGCTTTTTGGAACCACAATCTAAAGAAATTAGGTGTGGCTCAAGGCTGCACAATACTGCATGTGCTCATAATTATAGGGAAATGGTTAGGAATTTATTTTAGTGTGCTCATTTTAATGAAACAACAAAAGATACCTAAAAAACACAAAGCTTACATTATACAGTGGAAAGCTATTTGGTTTCAGAATAGTCCTACAAATTCAGAGACAGATTTTTGTCCTAATTGATCTGTGTTTTGGATGCCAAAATCAAACTCTAGAGTTTGGCGTTCGCATCTGCCATAGCAAGCCACAACAGCCACAGAAGTCTTTTTTTTTTATTATTATTTTTGCTCAGCAGCTAGACCCCGAAAACACTAGTTAGAATTTTCAGTTGTAATCTTTCCTGCAAAAATACTGGTATAACCGGATAAATCATATTAAAGGATTTCAGCGAAGTTATTTTCCTGCAAACAAGTTATTAATAATGCACATGGAGGCAGGGCTCTTTCCTGCTGCTTATTTCTTCAGTGGCTGTTTATAGTCCAGTCATATTGGATTAAGAGCCTCTGATGACCACACAAAAAGTAAGATACTGGAATGAACACTACAGCATTCAGTGTACACTTAGTCTAAGTTGAGGATACCCCAAGGCCCTGTGTCAGGCTTCCCCAAACCAACTCTACCCAGATTTGCACATTGTTTCCACATAACCCCTCTGTTTTTGTACACCGAAGTTCATCAGCATACAGATTGCTAAAGGTAAATTTATGGAAATGAAGGCACAGCATGTTTTGCTCTATTCATGTGAGGCTGGCATTTGTTTGGAGAGCACACATTAACATTTTAAGCATCTCGTGACATGGAGTGGCACCTCAGCAGAGAATCAAAAGCAAACATCTCTCAGGACCAACATTTATCGACAGGTAAATTCATTTGTGTAAGTGCTGTGTGCTCTAAGATGAATTGTTTGGACATGATTTGTCTGTGTATGTGACCTCACACTGTTAGGGCACCTCCGCACTGTGAAGGGATCAAGCTCTTAAATTTAACCTTTCTCTCCTGCTTGTTTTTTGTTGGTTTTTTTTCATCCTTTGGGCCATCTGGGCAACTCATTCTCAAGAAACACCTTTCCTTTCTGAAGTTGCCTTTGTCTTAATTAGTGAGTGGGGAAGAAAGTTAAAACATCGCCAATGCATTTATTCATACCTTTCCACAGCCACTGAGAAATAACTAGAAAAGCGGCCCGTTTTTCAGGAGGTGTACATGGACATTGACTGGTGAAAGAATATAATTAATTTAAGATCGAATCTATTATATCAGACGCATTGAGCTATGTCAGATTAAGGCATATGTGTGAGTACTGAAAGTAGATCTCTGTCATAAATGTCAAGATGACAAATGTCATCTTCACAATCATGAGAGAGTGATGTGCAAGCAGGAGCACAGTCAGTTGTCGCATCGGGAGATTCAGGATGTAAATCCTGCTATCATGGCACGTACACAGCAATAATGGACAGCTCATGTCCTGAGGGGGAAATTGTGTGTTTGTTTGGTGATTCATTTTTTTGGGTCACCGTGTTTGATTTAGACTGACTCTATAAACCCAAAACTCTAGTCTTTTATTTTTTTTCCTGGTTATGACAAAGACTCCCAGGTGACCCATCTGTCATTGGCTCTGTTTTTTATCCTTGGTAAGTTTGATCCCTGGTGATGCCAAGGCTATCTGTGACTGAATGTCCAAGTTGGCAATTGATTTCTTTCTCGATACATGGGTTGGAAAGCCGTGCTTCTCCGCCAACTCGGGTGTTTGTAAACTGATGTAGTAGAAATAGCATTTAGCATTGTCCTCTAGGGTCATTGAGCTGTCCAATCAGTTGAAAAGATGTGTTGATGTCCACATGTCTCAATGGAGTCTTGTGTTAGCTTTCAGTCTCTCATATTTGGACCGACCCGTGGTAGTGTTACACCAAGCTAGCAGGTTGCTGAATGGGTGGAAAATTGGGTTTAAAAATAACATTTTGTTTGAAACTTGTTGCTGTTTCATGCTTTACTGAACGCCAGTTGGCCCTATAGTGCCTTCCTATCAGAATTAACTGCATTTTCAAACTAAACAGTGGTTTATATTCTGCTGAATGAAAATTCAAACTGCAACTCTTTTAAGGGCCATTTAGTCTGAGTCTTAAACAGTAACCCTGAAATAAGGTTATCATCAACATCACTTCAGAATGTTTGTTTTGTATCCTTTAATGCTGTTAACATGTTAAAAACCTTACAGTATATTTAATGGACTAGTTGATGTTTGATTGCTGTAGTAACCACAACAAACCTATACAGACATTTATACAGGCTAATCTAAAAAGTGAGCTGGCGTGAGCCTTAATAAATGCGGTGTTTGTCCGTTGTCATAAGAGAATGACCTTGTGAACACTGTCCTTCTGTCCTTAGAATTGTCTCTGGAATACATGTCTGTTTTTTGTTTTCATCCATGGTCCCAGCAAAATGTCGTTTTAAAATGCTATACGTCTGCCCAGTTAGAAGAAAATCTATCCAGTGGCACATGAAAGCTTGATTTCAGACATCCCTCAGCCAAGGAGGCCCATTTGGGAAAGAAATCCCCTCTGGTAAAGCTGGTGGTAGACTTTAAGGGTGAGCTCCCTGCACGAGACTAGCTGCAGTTCAGTATCTTTATCCAGTGCAGATTGTCCTGGAAACAGGAGGCCAGTGCGGATGTAATTATGGGATGGATGAGAGGGAGCAAGAGTCAGGCAGAAGTCCGCTGCTCAGCAGAAATGGAGCGAGCGCCTCACTTGTCTTTCCTTGATCTATGCCCCCAGCCTGTCCTCCCCCACCCAGAATGCACTCTACTTTTGTGCATGTGTGTATGTGTCTGAAAGTAAGAACCTGCAACTGCATGCAGACATTATCATCATAGTGTCTTTTACGGCTTTTTTAAAAAAGTGTCACTTTTTTCTGTTTTCTGTGGACAAGGACAGATTATTTTATCTCAGATTATTTTATTTGGTGGTGATGAAGTAATCTACTCATTAAACTCTTGATTAATTGAGTAAGAGGTAATTAAAAAGACATTGTTAAATAAATACAAAAGCGTTTGAGCACTTTAACTCTTAAACCGCAGGTAATGTTAATGGAGCTGTTTAATTAACCTCACAAAATGTTTAACAAAGTGAAATATAAACTATATGATTTAGAGACAACATTTTAGAACAACATCAGATGTGTGGTTGGTGCTTAGTGTGGAGAAATCCTGAAGAAGAAGATGGTTGCACTGAGGGGGCTTTTGAGCTTTGAACTTTTGTTTGTTGCACCATTAACTCGTGCTGTATTTCCTGCTGTGAAAGAGTGAGGGTTGGGTGAATTTAAAATATGTTGTATATTATAACACATTTTTAGAATTATTCCTTTTCTTAAATAACGTAATTTATTCCATAATGTAAACATTGGTAAAGTATCAAAACATACTATTAACTCCCCAGACATAGTAAATACATGGAAACTAAACAAAATGAATTAGGTCCTTAATAAGGTTCATTAGACGCAATTTTTTTTAAATAATACATTCATCCATCTCATCAGCCTACAATGGATAGTTTCAGTCTTCGGTCCTGTTATTTATAGTGGACAGGTGAACGTATCTTTGCATTTTATCCTGAAATTCTGTGTGATTTCCAGTTTGTTGTAAGGTATATCTGTGAGAGAGCCATGTTCAGTGTTAATGAGAATAATCTGTTTATGTGAAGTGACTCAAAGTGTAAATGATCCTGTGAAGACAGGTGTGAAATCACACTCCACTGTGCTACATGTCAATGAGAGAGATGTGCACGTGTCTGTGTGTGTGGAAAGTGTGTGCGTGTGCTACATCAAGGTCCGTGACTTGTACTTGTCATGCTTATGACAGGCCCACTGCATGCTCTTTATTAGAAGGCGCATGAAGATGGCTTTATTTTTGCTGGGGCCCAAAGGCGTGTCACTCGAACACTGTATTTTCTCTTTTCCCTTCTTGCCCGCGGCTGATTAAAGAGAAGCGCTATCAATACGTTTTTCTCCTGAATGCAACACGCTCCAATCACTCTGTTGACAGATGAGTAATCACCCCTAGCCTGAGTGACAGCGCTGTCTTAGTGATGCTATGGGCCGCATAGGGCTTTTGTGGATTTATTAGTGCATTATACTGCTACTGTGAGTGTGTATTTGCCCTCTGTGTTTAAATTACTTGTGGCAGCTGAATCAATGTTCATATGTGCAAGTATCGCACTGGTAATGGCTGGATGTTGTTAAGTGTTTTTAATGCATTACAGCACATTTAATGCACTTGTAACACATTTTTCCCTGCCGCACTGGACTGTAATGTGTAATGAAGCCACGAAAAATAAATCTGTGTTCCTATGTGTATTTACAGGGTGTTAGATGGGGAAGGTTGTGTAACCGTAGAATTAACAACCTCATTCAGACAAAATGCTCAGAACAGTGTTCTGTAAATGGTGTGTGAGATCCTTTACTAATACGCCTTTGTTTTCTGCTATACAGAGACAGTGCATCGACACATGCAGCAGTATGAGGTGGAGTACCTGCAGTTTGCTTTCCGCTGGATGAACAACCTGCTGATGAGGGAGCTGCCCTTGCGCTGCACCATTCGATTGTGGGACACGTACCAGGTAAGCCTGCTTGTAATAATAGAGGAAAATTAAATGATCATCAGACCACTTCTAAAGCTGTGAAATCAATATTTAGACCACACGAAACCCCAAAACTGAGAATGGATCTGATGATAAATCAGAACAGTTTGTGCAAAATAAACATGTTAAAATTATAATAGTATGGAAAGTGAAGATCTGAGGAATCTGTGAATTCCATTATTTCCTTTTGTTTGGCCATAGGCCAGTCTAAACCCGCTGTTGGTCCTGCTGATAGGACCTGTCTGACAGCTTGTTCTTAGACTGGACTGACCCTTCTGAACTGTCTATTGCCACGGTTGTTTTATTATGTGTTGAGTAGTGGTCTGCATTGGTATGAAAGTGAAGACAGTCCTCAACCCGCATCTACACGGAAATTATTTCCTCTTTGCATCGTACTATAACACAAACAGGGAGTTCATTTCATCGCTCAGACTTATTGTCTTTGCTCACTGTTGCCTAAATATGGGATTCCAATGGCTTCTGCATCTGTGAAGTACCAGATTGATCTGTCTCCAAGGAAGAAAGGACTTGAAAGCCTAATCCCAATGTTTATTGTGTTTTATTGCTGGTCTTTCTCAAATCAGTTACCAATGCCGATTGGCCCTTCCAGCGTTTTTTTTTTTTTTGTTTGTTTTCACGTATTTATTTATTTATATAGGTTTTTTTTGTGTGTGTGTTTATAGTTTATTTGACACAATGAAGCACTGACTTCTCGATGACACAGTCAGGCAAGCCATTGATTGTGTAGAGATATTTACTTCTTGTGTCGAAACTGCCATGAAAGCGCCTTCACTTGTGCAGCCAAACACAACTCAATAATAGTAGGATATTGCTTAATGCACATTATTGATCCCCTGTTCTTCCAAGTAAAGAAAGGGGGAGCGAAGGTGTAGAGAAATTAAGGTTATTTTGATTTACAACAAGGCTAGCTGCCTCTTTTCTGATGCCTCACTTTTTAAACACACAAGGTCCAGATTTTAGAGCTGACTATATTTGTGTACACACCCTGTCAGGCCCTTACACACCTAGCTGACCATTGCTGAGCGCTGGTGGTCAACTGTCATCCATAGTTTGTGCGGCGTGTTCCATTCCATTTCCAAGTAGCCTTTTAGCCTTCCAGCAAGCTAGTAGTTTAGTTTCACTTTTACATTACAGATTAAGCTCGAACATGGCATTTGAAGCTTGGAGGACGTTCCTTAAGTTTGTTCAGGTGCAGTTTCAGGGTCACAGACCACTGCTTGAGATCTGGTCTCATTCAGGCAAGTGCAGTATGTGCATGTTTACTGCCAGCTGTTGTCTTTGTGATGTGTTTAAGTTAAACAAGATGAGTATTGGTTGGCTTAAAGTGACACTAGTTCTGCCAGGTGGTGTCAGGCTGTTGTTGAATGATCGTTGCTCATAATCAGTTTGGTGTTTATGGATGCACATGGAGGGTGATCTGATAGCACACTAGCATTTAAAAAAAAAGCAATTCATTTCATGGGAAGTTTACTTTTGTCATATAATTATGCACATGTTCCAAACACCACTGGAAATGTGTACAGATATGCATATTAATGCATGTCTTTCCCAATCCGACACTGAGGGACTGTGACTGTAATTTTTTTTTAAATCATAGGTATCTCAATTTTATATGTTGTACAGAATCCTTCAAAATCAGGTTGACCAATTAGAGCTTCATTGTCACATTTGTAGTCCAAACAAGTGTTCACAGAACAGTACCTCAGCACTGCACAGAGACTCTTTTCTATTCTCTTCTATTCTCTTTCCAAGCTCCAGAGTATCATAAGGCATATCGGATTTGGTTTGAAAGTTCCACTATAATAAAAATTGTATCTGTCATTTTGTCCTGAAAAAAAAAATCGTTCCATCTGTGATTAGGCATTCCGATGGTGTTGTTTTTTTTATTTGCACCCAGTTCACAGCTGTCTGAGCCGCACTTGTAGAACAACATAATAGAGAGTAATTGCTGTGCAAAATTCCTGTTTTTATTCCACACTCCAAACATTTTATCAGCCCTCCCAGAACATGTGCCACTTTGGAAGGACTAACAAGGCACTGATGTGGAGAATTTGCGATGTGGAGATGTAAGCGTGCACTCTTGAAATCAACTATTCCTGCCCTGCCAGGGAATGAGAATGAGGACAAAAGTCCTGTAATGCTTGACCTTTCTGCTAACGACCATGCTTGAGTTGTTCAGTGGGTTAAGGCCCACTTTTAACTCTGCCAAAAGCCTGTCAGAGACCTCTCATTTCTCCATCTGGACTCTCTCTCACACTACACTGGCCCTCTTGTTTGGCCATAGGCCATTCTAACCTGCTGTTGGACCTGCTGATAGGACCTGTCTGACAGCTCATTCTTAGACTGGACTGACCCTTCTGAACTGTCTGTTGTTACAGTTGTTTCATTATGTGTTGAGTAGAGGTCTGCATTGGTATGAAAGTGAAGACAGTCCCCGACCCACATTCGCGGTTTTGAGACTCGACTGGGCCCATTGGTACTGCTTAATTTGAGACCTAGACCCGCAGCTGCCCTTACGCACGGAAATGGCTTTGTCACAGACACGGCTGTACAAAGCTTAATTAACTACACACTTGAGCTGAGTGACTGAAAATTTCATGTTGGAATTGACAGATATTTTACGCACTCTGTGTTTGTACATGTTTGTGGAAGTGCTGCTCTTTCCTGGCAAAGAACAGCATTCATTATCCAGCTGTTAGCCTCGCTACGCTAAATCTTTGAGTGCTATTGCTACTCACAAAAACGCTTAACACACTTCAGGTGAATTTAACAAGGAAGGTAGAGAGTGGCAATCTCTGTGATCGTCCCACCAATTCAACACACCATCACGTCATCAATGGTTTCACCAAGAGTCACATTCACCCACTCCTTAAAAGAGAAAACAAGGAGTGAGCAAAATCTTTTACAGAAAAATAACTCAAAAGTAAACAATATGGTACAAGAGAAACGACACCCACAATTTTCAAGGCTCCCATGGGGTTCGTGTTGAGTAGCACACCAAACAACCTCAGAAATGTTCCTGGTGGCTGTTTGGATGAATTAAGCCAAATCAATATTGTCAAATAGTATTTAACCATGTCTCATCAAGGATTCATCAATGCAAGTGATCACAATATTTTGTTTGCATCATGCATTCCCCATTTTGCCCCTCTGTGAACTTATAAAAAATATTTTATTGATTTTACTATTTGAGAAGTGTGAAAGAACACTTGTTCTTGCTGTCATTTCTATAGTTGAGAAAAAATCCGTAACTACCAATCAATATCATACATATTTAAACTCTGTGTTTGGACAAAAGATTTAAAGGTGCACTGAAAAGACATGATTTTCCTCAGTGTAGGCCTATTATGAAGTTTAGGTACATTCACATTTAGAGTATTTAGCAGACGCTTTTATCCAAAGCGACTTCCATTCCCTAATTACAGGGGACAGTCTCCCTGGAGCAACTTGGGGTTTAGGGTCTTGCTCAGGAACCCATTGGTGGTGCTGAAGGTAGGATTCGAACCCATGACCTCTTGTCTCAAACCCCCTCTTGCCTTTTTTAAATCTGCTGCTAATGATGCTGTACACTTTCTTCTCTTTAGCATATAATTTATATTTGGTCTACGTAGATTTTGGTGACTACCTGCTGACAGCATTATTATGCAGGAGTTAGAGAAGGAAAAAGCACTGCTTATCCTCTGAATTTCACAGTGCTTTTTACAGAGCGGGAAGGATTACCTTTTAGGTTTTTTGGAGCTCATTGTAAATTCCTCAACAGAGCCCAGGAATAGAATGTAATTCATCCCATGCATATTTAATGCATAACCAAATATGCATTAAATGACTACTCACTTTCTCACCTCCCCCTGCCAGCTTTGACAATCTGTGTCACAGTAACTCACCTTAAAGATCTTGATGGGCCGAATTAGGCAGGTTTCCGAACTAAATCTTTCATGGTGTCTGAAAAACACTGACTGTACCTCTTGGTGTGTCTCCAAGGGAGTTTGTTTTTCAGTCAGCCAGAATGCATTTTGTGTGTCTAGATCTACGCTGCATGTAGATGTCACAAAGTTGTGCTGTTCGTTCCTTCATGTACTTCATGTTCTTCTCGAGGGGCTGCTTTTCCCCTCTCCAAGGCCCTCTTCCGTAACAATCCATGCTGTAAACTGTGAAACTGAGCCCTGCTGTGACAGGGAGTGATGCTTCCAAGATGTCTGATACTTGCAAACTCTACTTTATGTACACTTTCTAAGGTGCATCTTTTAGTGTTGGAGCTCCTCCTACATTCATTGACATCCATGTTCTTAATGTGGCCGACACATTGACTTACGTACACAATGAGATAAAGTCTGTGTAAGAAGGAGGGCTGCACAGTACAGACAAAATATTGCTAAAGTGTATCGCTTAAAGATGAATCGTTTTATATTGACAAAGCTATTGGAAAGTACGAAATGTTTTTAATAGGAGCCACAGTTACACTATTAGAATTGTATGTAGCGCATAAATATTTATTGGTTCTGTCATAACTTCAGCAAATATATATTTTAAAAACATAGTTTTGTGGTTAAAGTTGGAATTATCAAAATGGAATTAGTGAACTGCCTGTAGATGAGATAAACCAGTCAAAAAAGACGGGCAATCTGGCGCAGTGTTCCTCAAGCTAGAAAATGTGGATATTTAAGTTGCTGTCACAATGTTGTTAGCATAAATACAGTATCTCTCAGAATTGTGACTCGATCCTCTGAAATGTCTGTGGATAAAGTGTACACTCAAGTTATCATTACAGTTTCTGAGCTAGCTTTTTCTTACAGTAAGGATCGACATATTAAGAAGAACACATTGTTCATGTACATACTGGTCATGCACCTGATGGTTTTATCCTTAACTGGTAAAACGGCAAAATGATGTTCCTTATTATACAAAATAGAACTACTAACCAAAGTCAGACACAATCCAATTTAACATACAGTCATCTCTGCCTCTGTTACAGGTTTTGTTTGTTTTTGTTACATTATTAACTTTATTCTTGGGAACCCAAAGTACCTCAGAAATGATTAAAACTTGACACATTATGCAGTCCTAGTAATACATTTTGTAGGCATCTCTGGACATCTTTGGAAATCTCTCAAGATTGTGTCTGGATCACCCTTTTGTGTTACCACCCAGCACCAAATGTCTGGCTTGGATTGTACAGCAACCCCATTTGGCTCCAAAGCAACATGGTGATTGCTCATTGGTCAAGGCCACCTGATTGCTCCACATTACTCATGTACGAATCTTTAAAATGGAAGCCCTGCCCAATTACTCTCATTATGGTACACTTCTCCAGAGTCTACTCCATCAGAGTGTTTAATTACCAACTTAATTGAACCAATTAGAGCACTTCCCTCTGCCTGGAGATATTCAAAAGATGCGTCTGGTTTCCTGCCCAGTATTGGCCACGGATTCAAATCTCCCTCCCAGCCATGGTGTTGACATTGTGTGAGTCAGCGCGGTGCTCCATGCTTTGTCAGTGCAGATTATTGTTGGCTATCTATGACGGAGGCAAGGATTACCAAACTCACTGAAGCTGACTAGGCCCTGTCCTATCTTGTGTTGAACATGAAGTGGGACTCACGAAGTGATTGGATTAGTACATAGGCTTAGAGATTAAGTGCATGGCTACTCCCTGTAGCAAACGGAAGGTTAAGTAATTTAATCGTGAAAAGAGGATGGAGGGCAGACTGTTGGTTGCCAAACTGGGTACTAGGTGAAGCACAAAGAAGGCTAATTTAACTCCACAGACTACTTAGCTTCTAAACCTCATCTCAGCCAGTACTTTCATTGCCAATTTCCTTACTGTGTGGGCCAATTATGCAAGTATTATAGCAAGCAGTGCCTGTAATATTGATATATTTAAGTGTTGGAGTTGTTTCAGTCAGGTCTGGGCATTAAAATGAAGTCTACTGAGTACCTGAATGTACAGAATAACTAAGAATGACCGGAATGTCCCATCAATGGATTTTTTTCTTACTGATAGGACAGTGATGTTCCAAAGCGTCAATGCCAAGATTCATTGTGCTCAAATTGTGAAAGAGTAGCTCGGAGGGGAAGAGGTAATCATTTTCACACGAGTTAGCCAGTCTTGATCTCAGCCCCATTAGAAGTGCCATTTGAGATATGCTGAAGAAAACTTTACAAAAATTAATGCTTTGTACAAAAAAATAATGCTCTTGGTGGAACTCTAGGCGAGAAATAAATGTGACATTGTATAAGTTTGTCAAAACAAACTTTTTGTTGTTTAGCAGCTCAGTATCCATACTCATTAATGTGATAAACTCTCACTCTGAAAAGGAACAGCCATTGCTAGGGGGATCACAAATCAGTATGTTACTAGTGCAAAGCTATTTGTTTTCTCTTAAACTTTTTTTAGTAGAAGCTTGTGTTGCTTCCAAACATTTGGCTGATAATGTAGCTTTGACTAAGCACTTGTAAATCCAGCTCAATAATGCAACAGCTTTTTCTTCTGAGATTTTTCATAGCCTGGTTTTGGATCAGCAGGGTTTTGCAATTAAACACACATATATTGACAGTGCCAGCAGCTTCTGCCTCACTTTGTAATGTCACAGTGCTCTATGGAAGATCAGCAGTAGCAGTATCTGGCACTGCAGCTGATGTGTCCTCCTCTCTAATGTCTCATTAGAGGTGCAGTATGTCTTGGTGTACTTTAACCTGAAAACAGTAATAGTCCCTCTGTGCCGCTGCCACGTGCTGTCTGTGCAGCGCAGCCATCTGCTGTTTGTGATGCGTTTATGTTCATGTGCATGTGCATGTGCATATCTGGGGAGGGGTTTTTTCTAGTGGGGAGGGGGTGCTTATGGTGACGCTTACAAAAAACACTAAGACTTAAGGTTTACAGTCTCTCCCAATAAAGCTCAGTGTCGTTCACAGTAATATGCCATGGTATGAGTTTATGTTCACTTGCAATATGCAGAAGCTAAAATGAGTGTTCTGTGTACATGCCGGTTTTGGCTTATCAAAAGCAAGTCCACTTCACCACTTTCACTCTCTCTGAACCCAGCCCCAGAATCCCCCACATCCACACCCCAGATCTGTCTCCACAGTTTATTTGTTGTACATATGACTTAGGCATGCATGGGATGATTCTTTATATTTTCTAACAATTTGTTTGTGTATTTATATAATATTTGGTTTATATTTTATTTACTGCATTGTTTTTTCTATGTGAGAATTCAGTAAAAATTCTAATTGTTCTTTAGAATCATGATTCCCATGTAATCAGTAATGGTGCAGCCTTACTGTGGGGCCCAAACTGAGTTTGCTTGATTGCCTGGAGTATAACCTCAGGCTACATCACCCCCTGCCCCTCACCCAGCTAACCCTATATATATGGCTGCTAAATTAATAAAGGAAATCTAGCAGGGAATCATGACACTACATGTAACCCAGCTGGAGAGTGGTGTAGGTTTTTTTTATTATTTTTTTTTTTTTACAGGTTTATTCCTGGCCTTCACGCACATCAATAGTGTGGCCTTCAATTATTGAGGAGCTACGTACTCCTCAAAACGAACAGGACTACTGCATGACCTGAAATATTTAATGCTGAGTCTGTTGAATAAAAAAATGTGTGTGCAAGCAGTGTCAATAGCAGCATTTATTATATGTACTCTAAGTAAGCCTATTGTTTGTTTCTGTCAATTACGTGATTTCACATCATTGTGTTTACATCTAGTTGAGTAGGTGGCACACATTAGAGGACCAAAGCAGTTTTGGCTTTGATCATCTTTACAAGCCCAAATCCCCTCCTGGGTTGTGTGCTAACATGAGAACCTCTCAAAGCACATCTCATATTTGAGGAGTGTGTATACATAAGCACATACTGAGAGGGCTCTTTCACATTTCTCTCATTATTTCATAACCTGTTCTCCTACCAGCCTCTAGGGGGAGTGCTGGGATTTTTTTCTCAAAACTCCCTGATGCACATTCCTTCACTTTCTCTGTTTTCAAGTCCTGACTAAAATCTTTGCCTGAGGGCTGTCCGAATCACTAGCCATGCACAGAGACTGGAATTAGCGTACACAGTCGAGTGTGAATGTGTTGGCGTCAGTGCTAAGGAGTGCAGCTCCCTGACCTGGTGATTGAGTAGAGAAAGTGCTGACCCCAGGCCTCCTCTAGCGGAAGAGCCCGAAGTGGTGGGAAAGTGTGATCACTGTAACGTAGTGGCTTTGATGGGAACAGTCACTCGCACCATCGATATGGCTAAAGCTTTCCTGCTGTTCTTCTCTTTACTGCTTAGTTGGCTTCTTGTGGTACACTACGAGTCGGCCAACTCATCCTTTTCTCTACCCTAATGAGGCAGAAGATGGGCACAACTACGAGAGGATTCATCTGCCGAATGCTTCCCCCAGGAAATGAACCTCAGTTTTAGCATATTTAGGCAACCTTTTCCAGCCGTGCTGCATTTCTATAGACTTTTCACTTTGAATGCAAATGAAGTCAGATGTACAATGGATATTCATCCAAACGAATCCCTCTGTTCTTTCATACATGTGCAGAGGTGTGTGTACGTGTATTGGAATAGGTACTACACAGCTCGGGCAACATTTGTATGCCATGAGTTGCTATTGTGGTTCTTCTCTTTCTCTTCCTGTTCTCTGTGCGGGTTCTGAGCTGGAAGTTCGCTGCAGGGTAGGGACCCCCCACTGGGGATTTGAACCTATGACCTGAACCCCTTAACCCATTCTGCTGAGCCCCCCCTAATGATTGGCCTCTGTTTTCTGACACAGAAAAGCCAATACCCAGCAGGCATGGCCCGGGTCAGCCGCACAGGCCCTGGAACATCAATATTTCATCCCGTCTTTCTCTGTGAAAACCTCAGGCACTCACCAGTACTGTAGCCCTGAATCCCCCCCTCCATGTCTCCTTCATACGGTAGATCACTGCCAGATTACTGAAACAGAATCAGCAAGAAGAGCTGTGTTCCCCGTCTTTCAGGACAGAAATATTTCCATGACTCAGAGTTCCGTGTGTGCTTGGAGAGAAAGTGTGGAGAGAAATGTGAATATGTCAGACAAAATACCCACACAAGAAAGTGTACGACTGAATCGGTCGCCACTGTACCAAAAATATTTTGGCCAATAATCTGTGACTGCCATTCTATTACAGGTCTTGAAAATTCAAAAAAAGAGAATGATATACTCTAGAGCAATGGTTCTCAACCTTTTCAACATTAAGGCCCACCTATCTATTACATGTTGCCAAGACCCACATGGCCACATTAGATAATATTAAATAACCAATTGCGGACCAATGGCCAGTCTCGATTTTTAGTTTCGCAGCCAAATCAAAAGCCTTCGCAGCCCATCAGAGGTCCGCGGTCCAGTGGTTGAGAAACCCGGCTCTAGGACTTTTCTTGAAATGAAAGTATATGCCAGATAACACCCTGATGATTACTAATATTTATACACTACTCAAGATTTTACATTTTATTTATTATTTGTTTTGGAGAAGGCAGCGGTTCCTGCTGTATCATGCCTTCTAGAGTGAAGTTCATTCTTTGTTTATATTGTGTTCTTGTGTGTTTTGGGTATCCTTAAGATAGGGGGTTTAGTCAACTGCTGCAATTAGGATTTGGCATTTGGCTATAAGGACTTTAGTTTTATTAGCACACTGTTAAATGCTAATCAGATGATAAAGTTCTAATATGTGGTTCTTACAAAAGCATTTGTGCGCAAATATTGACTACTGCCTGTTACACTAACATTATCTTCATATGAAGACAGTCACTCCCAGAGAATAGTTGTTCCAATCAGTGCCTTTCAGCACCTTTCCTATAATATACTCCATGGTAACTCCCGCAACATTAATCATTAATGAATTCATTGTTGTCATGGTTTTAAAGAGTGTATCCATTCTCTCTGCATTTTTTGAAAAATGGGTGCAGAGAGAAGGCGTAGAGTCTGTCATAGAGGAGGGAGGAGTAGGACAAGGAAAAGTACACCATAGCCTCTCACAGCATTTCCTGAATTTTAAATAGTGCTAACTAGAACAGCTGAATTCTAAATCTGTAATCTTGATATTTTCATTACTAAAAAAATGATTAAAAATAATCAGTTAAACAACTGCAAAATTAACACTAATTAGACCAGTACAGTCTGACTCTCTGTCACTCTAGCATCAGTCTTTATTTCACTTGCTCAGAAACAAGCCTTTGTCCTCTGACAGAATAGCATAACTAGTATCAAATATAGTATTGAATATTAAGCTGAGTAGGACAATAGAGTGGTGCTAGAGTAGCTTAGATAACAACACAACGTTTGAAAGGTGTCCGCCTACCTCCAGAAAAGAAAAGGCCAAATCCTCCCTATTTTGTTATAAATTGAGATAGTTATAGAAATAGCACATCAAAAGCATGGTTCGTTGGCAAGAACCTAGTTCTGTTGACTAAACAAAACCACCATGAATTTGCTTTGACATGAATTTTGCTGGAGGCAGTATGCAGTGTGTAAGAATGTTACTCCATGCGGACATAATTGCATTGTGTATTTACCTAGTCATGGTAAATTAGGGAGAGCACTTTGTAAATACAAGGTCAATAAAACAACTACGAAAAAACATTTGATGATGCGTGCCTGGTGGTGCATTATCATGCTGGATGTATATAAACGGATGTATATAAGCTTGGCATAAAAGTATGGTCTATATAAGTATAGTCTGATCAATCAGTGCTGCCCTCAGCTCTTGGTGAAGGCTTCTTTCTCTGCACTGTTTCTACTCTAAAGGAATGGGGAAGGTGGCCGGCATGGAAGCGTATTGTGTAGACATTTCTTCTCACCTTCAAAGCCAGTATGCCTTAGTTTGATCAGGGGCACAAAGTAGAGAACTTCAGCCCACATCAAACAGACCAAATGGAGAGGGAGAGGGAGAGAGAGAGAGAGCGCACCTCGATTACTGGCATCTGTGTCAAACTCAAGGCGTATCTGGCTCGATATGGTTCCTCACACAAAAAGTGAATCAAAAGTGCCAGATGTCTCCAAGTTCTTAGAAACTTGCCTGAACTGAGTTAAAGTTTGAGCTTCAAAACATGGGTGTAAATTTAACCACAATGTTTGACATTATAATTCTTTTGGAAATATTTCAGTGCATTATGAGAGCTTCGATTTCACCATTATCGGACTGAAGTCCGTCGGCGCGGTTCAGATTTTTTTTTAATGTTTGTGAAAATGAATAGATGTGACTAGAGGAACATGAATTTGGAGAAATTAACCAATAAAACATTACATTTAGCTCATTTGTTTCCAAGAAGTAGCACATTCTTATCACAGAAAATGTAGTGCCAGTTAGGCCACATGTGTACCCAGTACTGCATATGTGTTTTCATGGTATCTCTCACTACCCCTTTTTGCCCCACTTATATTATGTTTTAAATGTTATTATTTGTGTTTTTAGATTTGTTTTACAGTTTCTGCCTATTGTTCTACAGTAGGCAGATTGTTTTTTTCTGCTTTTTTGTGTGCTGTCAGTAATATTTACCCTGGTCAATAGCCTGTTATACTTCCATGGTTCATAACTTTTGCATTCATTAGGTATTAAATATTCTGCAACATTTTTAACCAGAAGAATATTGTTTTTTAAAAAAGGTAATACTCTATGGTACGTTGATCCCAAACTAAATACATTCTTAGGATTATGTCCACCGTGATGCAGTTGTACCCTGAAAATGAAAAGTAATTTGAGAGAGCGTAACTGATTTTAACATTCCAAAACTAATGCTGTTTGACTCACCGCTGTTAGACTGCATAGACCATGCAAATGCATACACTCCTACTTCCAAAATGGAGACCAGACCTCTTTAAAGGCAATGAGTTCAGTTCAGTACCAAGAGACCCAGCCAAAGTGCGCAGCTGTGGACTGCTGGATCAGTCCCTCTGTTTTTCAGCATCACACTTATCGATCAGTGCTAGACTTTAACATATACACACATACATAAGGATAAGAAGTAGTCTCATTGAACATACCAATTCATGTGCGGTTACACTTGTGCAAGCACCACAGTCAGCGAGTCTTAGCAGAGAGCAAAGGCGATTCCCCGTGACAGCATGAGTCTCATATCTCCCAGGTAGAGAGAGTTAATAAAGTAATAAAGCACTGTAGCGGTGTGTGTGTCACAGTTTGATACCCCCAGACAGCCATCCTCTCAGCTGCTCTGATTAAGGCCGCGAGGTTACACCAATAGGCAATCATCACCCAGCACATAACTCAAAGAACTGCGCTCTCCCTCTTTCTCTCTCTCTCTCTCTCTTTCCATCTATCTCTCCCTCTCTCCCTTTTCCACTCATTCATTTCTCTCCACCTGTCTTTTTCTCTGCTAGCAATGATGGATAGCTGGCTGGGCAGGTTGGTAGAAGAATGGTGTGTTTTTTTGTTTTTGTTTTTTTCTCTTGTCAACTCCTCTCCATCTCTTCGGGCCTGTTGGGGTGCATAAGTGTGCTCACTCCAGTCTCGTCTTGTCTCATTTGACTCAAATGAATGTGAGCAGTTTGCCGGTACCGATATGTTGATGCTGGCCTGTGGACTGAGATCGTACTAAGTACTGGCTGTGTTTTTAGGTAATGGGAGCAGATGATCTTGGCTTACTGGGGACCTAATGATAGCTCCAGAGGGTGCCTGCTGTCCCCTCACCAACATCAGTACATATGTGACCACCACTTTAATGCTCACAAAAAAAAAATCGCTATGTACAGAATGGGTCTTATAATCAATGTTCTAAATTAGTCCGCCATTACTATCACCTATGTCAGACTGTCAGGTGCACTATAAAGAACATCAACAGGATAAAGAACATCAACATTGCATAGACCATTATTTGAACAGAAGTGGTCCCCTGATCACCGTTCCATATGTTAGAAAATCAGGTCCACTGTGTGGGATGCTATTATAGGAAACTGAAATGGTTCCTAATTGTTTTTCCTTACACCAGAATATCTGGAGCACTTTGTGGCAGTATTAAGACTCATTATCAGTGACATTTCACACACAAAAGGGTATAATTTCCAATGAAATTCATCTCAATGGGCTATTTTGCAAAGAAGCTTTACTTCAAGTTTTTGTGAACTGTGAATCACAATTTCACATTCCTGACCAGTAGCACTGCTGTATAAATGGCTGAAGGCACCCATTTATGTAGCAGTACTGAAAATCCAAAATTGCAAAACTTTTAGCAGTGTGTCGGCTAGACCTTTTTTAACATTTGATTCTTCCTATCTGTAAACAATCTTTAAAAAAAGTGTAGACAGTTGAGAGACTGTACTTCTGTCTTTACTGCTGTGAGATTACTGTTTGAGTGTTAATTTATCCAAATTCCTAACTGCTGTGTGCCATTTTCCCCCCACTGCCACTAAAACACCAGGTAACAACCTTTTTTGTCCGTTCATTCGTTCGTTTGTTTGTTCTACAACTCAGTGTGCAGGTATATAATTACCTGGTAGAATTATAAATTATCTTTACTTTAGTGTTTTTACTTTCTGTGACTTTCTTTCTTGCTTGGTTCACTATTCAAGTGTAAGTGACTATTCTGTCATACGTGAACACACCACAGCACGAAATTCAACCTCTGCGTTTAACCCATTCACCAAGTGAAGCAGTGGGCAGCCAGGAACATGGCGCCCGGGCAGCAGTGCGTGGGGACGGTACCTTGCTCAGGGTACCTCAGCGGTCCCTAGCAGTCTTGGGAATCAAATCCAGACTTTTCTGATCGCAGGGCGAATGCCCTAATCACTAGGCTACCAGCTGCCCATTCAACTAGATGCAGCTGCACTAACCAGTCACTGCTGTCAGCTGTGCAGTTGTCTACACTTTTTTGCAGCACTTTGCTACTACAGTAACCTCCCCACTTTAACGTGGATCAGCAGCCACGGTTTCAGTCCATCGCAGATTTTTCTGAGAACCAAACTAATAATTGTTCACTGAAACCCCTGCACTAATGTGGAAACTGCAGATATGCGCCGCATTTTGTTGCTTTTGTGAAGTCCGGGCCTCGTCCGCCACGCCCCTCATCCTCATGCTTTGTTGCTAAGCACCGCGCCCAAGCATAAACAACCCAGCACAAGGACAAGGGAGCATGGCGGATGAGGCCTGGACTTCACGATATATAATTTTTTATGCAATATATAATTTTTCATGCTTTTCCATATATAAAATATCAATAAATGTTTTGATACATGTGGTGTATCTGTGATGCATGTGTGGCAGCTGCAGACCAGAATTTCCCCTCTGGAACGCCTCGAGTGTTCTCGTGTTCTTCGTTTTGTTCTTCTTAAAGCCCTGTATTTTTAGTACTGTAAATTAAATTACTGTATTTGCTCTGCTTATATCAAAGAAAAATATGGGTTTACCTTTACATTTTCTTAGCCTTAAAGAAACATGAATTTAAAGTGTTTTTGGAGCATATTTGGGGGCATATTTAGGGTTTTCACTATAATAGGCATTTTTTAAGACATTCTTAGACATTTTTGTACCACATCACAATGCGGTTTTTCACTATTCACAGGTGCTCTTGGAACGTACTTCTAGTATCTGCTTTGCAAGATACTGCTGTTATACAGAACAGGAATGGTACCCTGTTCTGTATTCCTACAATGGAGTATCAGGGGTGCTGTATCGAACACTATTATAGTGAAGAAAAATGGTACTCTGTTTAGTATTACCAACCTTGGAATATAATGAACACTATGTAGGGCACTGTAATTGGGAACAGAAATGGTCCGTTGATCTATATTCTCTAATGAATTATTATAGAGATATTATAGATGCAGAACTTCGTACTGTTGCAGTGTTGCAGTAGTGCCTTGGCAGAAAACACGGTGCATTATATTTTGTGTCCACAAAGGTACATCTTTTGTACCCTAACTATTACAGTGCATTGTTTGTAGCAGTATGCTGGATATGAAGAGTATGAAGAGAATATTGTTTTGCACACGGCCTATGAAATATTTTTTTTTAAAATACTTTGTTTTCCTTTGCATACAGAATAGTCAAGCAAATGTATTTTTCCTTCTTTTTCCTATTTTCCAAAACTCACACACCGAAACATTACATGCCCACATGTGTGCGTCACTGTTGAGGGCCCATCATGCCCTGTGGCTTACACAAAAACAGAAATGCAGAGATTCGTAATAGAGCTTTGACTGCTGATGGTCTCCTAGCAATGCCCTCTAAAAATAAGGTAGAGAATAAGGTAGATCTCTATAAGGTAGAGTGTGAACCATATTTTGGAAGCTCGGTTTGTTCACGTTCATTTTGGGTCTGGAGACTATGTGAAAAGATAAGTCAAGGTGAACACTGCATTACTTGTTACATTCATGTGTGTATGTGTGAAGAGCAGGTTATCATGCAAAGAGGCTGGTTGCTTGCTGCTTTCTATATTGTGTCATCATGCTGTGTGTGATATGACACAAATAAAAGTCAATAGCTCTGCGTGTAACTAAATTGATTGGTGCCAAAGTTTGTGCAGTTCTCTCTCCCGCTAACGCCCCTCCCCCCTCTCTCTTTCTCTCTGCCCCCCCCCCCCCCCCCTCTCTCTCTCTGTGTGCTTGTGTGTGTAATGATTTTGTCCTGGTTACTTGTGTCCCACCTGAAGTGTGTCAGCGACAACCCTCCACCATCCCCATTAATTAAGTCCCCATAATCAGCCCTGTTCCCCCAAGGGAGAAACAGAAAAATAATTAAAATGATCAATGAGGAGAGACAGTGAGGGCCCTGGTCTTCAGTCCCTCACCAAAATAGACCACAGACCTTCCTTTATAAGAGTTCTGCTCACTCTCTTCACCCTTCCTGGAAGGCAGTATGACTGGACAAGCAGTTGAACATGTCCTCCTGCTTGAATCTTTCTGTCTCTATTAATAACATTAGGTACTGAAGGTAGTAGGGTTGTCAAAAATAATTGATTCTCAGATACTAACTGATACTAAAATTTATTTCGATATTAATTAGCACTGGTATCGATGCTTAACCCGTTTAATCCCAAATTTTTCCCTGCAAAATAAGTGCTTGCATTTTACTCCTTAGACTTCCCTAACACACAATATGTTTCAATTTTTTTCATTTCTTGGTGGTTATGATAGTGAAAATGTAGGTTTAATACTCTGCAGCAATTGTTGCTGATGGGAAACCAAATAGTCTACATTCCATGTTCTTCAATTTGACCTATTACACCCACAATGTGGTACATGTGTAGGGAATGGGTAGGGACACCCTCTGGTCGCCACTCACACAGGGCAGCCCCCCCCCCCCCCCAATGGAGGGCCATCCACGTACTGAAAAGATCCA
>JBBJLR010000133.1:24112723-24125406 GCA_037577145.1 Brachypetersius gabonensis | reverse complement strand
AGTTTGGAGTCTGCTTGATTGATTGATTCTGTGGACAGGTGTCTTTTATACAAGTGACTAGTTAAGACAGGTGTCTTTAATGAGGGTGTCTAATTGAGTAGGAGTGTCTAACCATTCTGTGGGAGCCAGAACTCTTAATGGTTGGTAGGGGTTTCAATACTTATTTCACTCAATGAAATGCAAATCAGTTTTCCTTTTGATGTACTGTCTGTCACTGTTAAATAAAAAAAATATTAAATGTTACTGTTCTGAGACTTTTCATTTCTTTGTCATTGCACAAACTTACAAAATCCACGAGGGGTCAAATAATTATTTCCTCCACTGTAGAAGTTTGAGGCAGACATCTCTTTCCAGAGGTGCAGGCTGGATGTAAAGGGGCTTGGTCATGTCTCCATTTACACCAGTCACATGACATTGATGCAATTTAGAGAAGACAACCTTTTCTCTTTTTTAAAAAACTTGCTTTAGCTGCCCAAAGCCAAAACATCACTTTTAAAAATAATAATAAAAAAAAACCAAACAACGGCAACAATTGTTGCTGGTGGGATTAAATGGGTTAAATGCCAGTTTTGCAGGTTCAAGGAAATCACTGGCAGACTACAACAATTTTCAACAGGCATTGCAGCAGGCAGCCTCTCCCCTGGCTACCTGGATGACCCAATGTTTATAGCCCTCGCGGGGAACAACCAAGCTCTGCAAAGTTTTACACGGACCCTCAGCTAATGTTGCTTTCTCAACAAAAATTATGACTAAATATCAACAAACATTTATTACGTGACAAAAATGAGACGAGACGCAACATAAATGCTGATCATGTGACAACTATAACGAAATATATCATGTAATATTGTAGACGAATAAGAACGAGACTAAATGTGGTTTACAAAAAAAAAGGTATGCTTCATTTTCGTTGACTAAAATGAGACGAAACATAAATTCTTGTATGATAGGGAGGGGAGAAAAAAGTATTGGGACATTCTACCTCAGAGTTGAACAGCGCTACGTCCTAATACGTGTGTCCATTGAGAGGCACTGTGAATTAAATCTATCTAGTGGACAAAAGCATTGGGACGCATTGCCGGTAGGGAGAGAGCAATGACACAAAGTCTCTTTCTCTCTTTCATACTCTTTCTCACACACACACACCATTTTGATAAGCAGCCTTTCCCATATCCATGCAGGAAAGCTGATCCTACATTGTTCTAATTTAGTTGTGTAGACTATATTTGTTCAGAAAAAATAAATATTCAGTAAAATTCAGGCCAACAAATACTTTTACCAGTGGGTGTGGGTTTTATGGCAGTAGGCACACATTTTTAGTTTATTCACACTTCTTTTTTTTTAAATCTATATGTGTGTACTTCTAAAATTCAAATCAGAGTGCGTTACGTGTCTGGAATGGATGTAAAGTATTCTGGATGTACAGAGTCTTTAAGGTAACAATAATATAAGATACCCTTGTTTGAATTGTGAAATAGTTTTAACTAAAAGAAAAAGATTAGATTTTGTCTTTTCTACTGTCTACTTTACTTATACTGTATAGACTGGGTTAAATTGAATTGCATTACTAAAAAAATGTCATCAGTTTTCATTGACTAAAACTAGATGAAAATAGCTGTGGATAATTCTAACTAAAATAAGACTAAAATTAATAATACATTTAATTTAAAAAGCGCTTTTCAAGACGCTGTACAATTTTCAGAGTATTTTGTTTGTCTACTCACACTTTAATTTTTTTAATTAAAAGTTCCTGTCTTTGTTTTTTCATCCCCTGTAGTATCGAATAGTGTAGAGCATTGAGAACCATCCGTAGTATCGGTAACGAGTTTGAAATTTCAGTACAAGCCTAGAAGGTAGCGGTGGTTAGTAGCACAGGCATATGCATGGATGGGTGGTGGTGGTCTAGTCGGTAGGATACGTGCCTCTGGACCAAGAGGTTGTGGGTTCGAATCCTACCTTCAGCATACAACCTTGAGCAAGACCCTGATCAAATCATGTAATGTTTACAGTCTGGATTCTAAAGTAGAGTTCTCTTTTTATCAGCCATGTGGCGTTTGCAAATGAATAGTCAATTTACCTCCACTCCCATTCTGCAGACACCCAGTACTCATAAAATTGAGCAGCTGTTTTGTTGGGAATATTTGAAAACACCCAAGCTTAGTGCCAAAAAAAAAAAAAACTGCTCTGGTTTCTCTCCATTTGGTTGGACATATGCAGGTGCCCTTGCAGCCCAGGCCTGTCTGTTGAGTGTCTAATTAAGTGGATTTCACGCTTGTGTGGTCACTTTGACAAGGAGGTGACGGAAGATGACTTCAGGGTAATTGCGCTGGACGTAAAGTGTGGCTCTGAAGCCCACTCTCACCAATGTGTGTGCATTATTTTCAAAGCCCCTGGTATAGTAGGGAATGTTTCCATTGGTCTCATTTACCCTTGAAGGGTAGACCCGTCTTGGATGTTTATTGGCGTAAAGCAACAAAGCCATTGATTTTCATTAAATCCTCTCCGTGGCTGGCATGAAAGATGATCACAGGCTCTCCAGTTTGAAGCCTTCACATGGCCGGCTGTAGGAAGCCACACTTCTCAGGCCCCTCATGGGTCCTGTGCTCTTTGAACAATACCTCCAGCTCTCCATTTGCCTTTCTGTTTGTTCATTCTGACCCATGTTTGCCTACATTTGCACAGTAGAGCAGCTTTTTGCGCCACACAGCTTGCTGAGCTGGATTGAATCATTCATGCCCTCCCAGTACTGGTTATCGGATGTCTGTGCACGCGGAGTGATGTACGGCCCTTTTGTGACTGGATTATGCTGGAATAATATGTACACATGCAGATGAGGGATGTTATCATTTTCCCTGCTGCAAATCAGTAGGGTTATCACTGTACAGAATGTCTGGGAAGCTTTCCATTCTGTGGATCCATTTTTGGCACATTGTAAAATGGAGATGGTTTATTCATCATGGCCGTTGTATGTTAATTTTGGGTATGCGTAGTGTTCTCAGCTAAACATGCTATACTTTCCCTCTCCACCCTCAATGTTTGATCAGTACAGTAGTTATACCCATTTCCCATAATGCTTGAGTGCATGTAGTGAGTTTTCTGTTTTCTTTCTAAAACCTTGCAAATAATCAAAATCATTGGTGCAAAATCACAAAAAAACATTTGCAAAATCATGCTTATATAAAAAAGTAAGACTACAGGAATTGTGTGAACCTGACCTGTGCAATCCATGCATTTTTATTTTGTTCATGCAGCTTTTAGATTCTTGTTACAGTAGTGGCTCTAAAGGGGTAGTGTGGCATTCAGATTTGCTGTTGTAACTTGACTCTATATGTTGTAAATATAAATGTTACTTGTTCATTTATCCATAGGTCTCACAAAAGCGCTCTTCAACACAGCAAATGATTTTGAAAATATCACTTTACAAGCCATTCACAAACTGTGTGGGCTGCATCAGCAGATTATATCATAACACACTGCAGGAGCAGTTAGGTTTCAGCCTACACTATCACTAATGGTTGGGTGAAACTAGGTTAAAAAACAAGTGACATCAATAAGTTATCACATTAATGCGTTATTCGTGCATTAACCTTGACTGCTCTAGAATATTAATACATGGGATATTAATTTTAAAGATTAGATGCTGAAACTTTTGCATATGTCAGTGAGCATGAATACTCTGCCGTTTAGAAGAAGGCTGTCTAAAGAAAACACCCAGATCTTTTGACTCTGTTTGTTTCATACCAAGTTTGTTTGCTGATGTTCACATGTATTTAGTTTGGTTTGGTTTCACATAGCAGTGGTGCCAAGTTACTCATGTGTTTATTCATTAGTTAGAAATTTGGTGGCAATACAAGCACTCTTACTTAAAACAAGCCAAGCTATATTAGCTTGTAGCTCTATAAAATCCACCTAGCAAATAGATTCTTGATACAGGACATCGTATGTCTTTTATATTAAAATAGAGAAGCTAAACATACATGAATCACATTCAAATAAATGATTAAATGATTTTTTATGATTATAACCCAGGTCATAAATGTCTTATGTTCTGCAATCTATGTGCCAACATTAATACTATTTAATTTATTTAAATAATATTAATTATATTGCTAATAATGTATAACTGTACATTCCCAAGTCATGTTTACATTTGTTTAAACAAACTGAATTAAAGGTTACCTCATGAGACTATAGAGGCTTTTCTCATTATAAAGGGTAAATCTATGTAGGAAGTATTGGGATACCTGTTTTTCAGGCTTTGGGCTGTGCCCCTTACTTCCAGTTAAAGACTTAATCGTAATACTTCACCATACCATGACATTGTGATCAATGCCATGCTTCCAACTTTGTGGACACAGTATTTGGGGAAGAACCTTTTCTATTTCAGTGTGACCGTGCCCCAGTGCACAAAGCAGGGTCCGTAAAGGCATGGGTGGATGAGTTCGGTGTGGAAGAACTTGACTGGCCTGCGCAGAGCCTTGAGCTCAACCCCATCCAGCACTTTTGGGATGTTCTGAAATGGAGATTACCAGCCAGGCCTTCTTATCCAACATCAACAACTGACCTCTACAAAATGCTTTACAGAATGAATGGACAAAATCTTGTGGAAAGCCTCCAAGAAGAATGGAAGCTCTTAGCTGCAAAGGGGACCAACTTCACAATAAAGTCTCTGTATTTGAATGCAGCATCAAGTCCCTGTTGGTGTAATGCTCAGACGTTCAAATACTTTTGTCCTTTTATTATTTACTTTTGTATTTATTACATAAATACTATGTAATTTTCATAGACATGCACATTAGTGATGTACTGCCCTCAATAATGGGCTTATCTGATATTTGATTAGTGCCTTTGTTTTAAACTGTGTTGTTAAACTCTTCATAGGATCAGTAGGAGATAATTTACTTTGAGTGAATGAGACACGTCTTGAAGCCACAACCCTGACCAATTTTTTCTCCAAGGGGTTGAAAGTTCCTCATTAATCTACGCTTAAAAACCGAATATTTCCCTGCTGATTGTCCCACTCTGTTCTGGGTGTTGACAGGCTGAGCCTGAAGGCTTCTCCCACTTCCACCTGTATGTGTGTGCTGCCTTCCTTGTGCACTGGAGAAAGGAGATTCTGGAGGAGAAGGACTTCCAGGTGAGTTTAGAGTATTTCCATCTGTCTGTGTCTGTGTCTGTATCTGTATCTGTATCTGTGTCTGTGTCTGTGTGTGTGTGTGCGCGCTCTTTGGGCTTGGTTGGTGTCTTTGTCGTGTCTCTGCATAGTCCCTGAGCTGCAGTAAGTGTCCTCGTTCGGGCCTCTCTATCCTCATTAACTGCGGGGGTCGCCGGGTCGTTGCGCTTGCATTAGCGTGATGACAATGGCAGCTGCTGTAAGGTGACATTGCACCAAGCACTTAGGGTGGTCGTCCCCTCACGCCTCTCTCTCTCTCTCTCACTCTCACTCCCTCTCTTCCTGTGTAGGTAAGTGTAGGTTAAGGCTTTAGATGAAGTACCATTCATAGGGCAGCCAGATGTCTCTCAATACAAGTGCATTTTGATTTGTTGTAGCTTAAATGACTTTATTTGTAGGTTTACATTAAACGTATCCTGAGCCACACACATCTGTTTTTTTCCGGATGATTTAGCCTCCTGTAACCTAAAACAGACCATTTTGTAAACATTTTCCAAACATTTTTCGGTGGGTTTGTATGCCATTTTGCACATTTGTTCCTCCTGACTTCAATTCATTGAATGTGCAAGTTATTAAACTTGATTCTGACTAAATTCAAATAGTTTCTGTTTTGGGGATTGGCTACATGTTTAAAACTACATTTTGTATGTCACAGTCATGTGCCATCATCAAATAACAAAATATTTAAAATACCCCATATTGATAATAGACAAGATGTTTTAATGATTATGAAGCAAACTCTGACTTCAGCAAAAAATCTACCTCTAAAGCTCAGTTAGAAAAGCTAGAAATTCTCAACTTCTTGATTATAGCACTGTGGGAGCCTTTGAGAGACAGCAGTGCAGCCATGACAAGAGTTCAATTTGTTTTCCACTTTTATGAGCTATAAATTGTTCGTTACATTTGTGAGATATTGAATTCCTGATGTCTGCTGGCCTTTTGTGGTTGAACATGCTTTTGTCACATTGTTAGGAAATCTCAACATCTGTACTTCAGCTTTCTTCTCTATATACAGCAGAATATACAGGCTTGCAGTGCTCTTTTTTAAAAAGATAGTTTTTTGAGAAGTTATTGATTCTTAGGGCTGATGTATTCTTAGGTGGATGTAGGTATTTTTGTTGTTTGTGTGAACAAAAATGTTATGTTTAATGAATGACTGCAATCAAAAACTTTGTTTGGGTTCTTTCTGTAATGCTTTCTTTCCTCATCTTTTTTTATTCTTTAACCTGTCGTTCTCTTCACATTCCTTCCTGTCTTCTGCATTTATTTTTGTATTTTCTCTCCATTGATTGAATTGAGGCTTCTGTTTGCCTTTGTGCGTGCGTGTGTGCAAGGAGTTTGAAGTGTTTAGTGTGTGTTTGTTGTTGAATATGCAGCGAGTCAGTGGTGCATAGTATGTGGTGTGTTGCGGGGCAGACTGTGCCCCCTCCACTGTGTTGATTGATTGTGTTTACAGTGCACACTGATTCAGTATGATCCCCTGCACCAGCATACCACCAGCAGCCAGCCAGCCAGCCAGCCAGCCTCTGCTTGGCATTCAGACAGCCACCCACGAGTCAAGGGCCGCACACATCTGTCTCTGCCCTCCTGTGCTATGTACAACCATCTTTCTCTCACTCCCTCCCTCCCCACCACCCCAAATTCAAGAATTTATTAATTATTTAACTCTGTAGTATGACATTATCTCAATGATTATTATGATAAATTATGTCACCGTTAGCTTCACTAAGTGTACGTTACATTACTCAGAAATGTTTTAGTGTGAACAAATGCTGCATTTATTTTGGTGGACTAAATTTGCCCAGTCATGGAGAGGCTTGAAATAACAACCAGTGGATAGAAACCGCATAAAATTCATAAACTATGTAAGTATCTTTACCAATCACAAATAATCCCGATCCTGATCTGAAATGTGTTTGGAGAAAATGTTATTCACTGATTCAAACAACTAGAACTAGTTTCTGAACCAGAGACAGAAAACTTGATTTATCCCAGAGGAAATTGTTTTCTTATATTATTTAGTGATGTAGCTATACATACCACTAAGTAGGAGATCATATCATTGTAATGTGACTAGCATATTAGCTATAGACGCAACGTTATGTTTTTCTTTCTTATTGAACAGCCTTACTATCTGCCATGCACACAAATGATATATGCAAATTATATAATGGTGTAGGTTAAAGAAAGGCAGAGTGGTGTGCATTTGAAAGAACGCCAGGGCTGTGCTTCATCACAATTCACTCTCACACTCTGGCCTCATGGACTCAGCCTGCCGTAATGGATTGTTAGTGAGGTGTTTCTGAAAGTACTCTGAAAACACTTTCAGGGGTGGCTATAAATCTTTGCGCAGTGTCTGGGAGTCGTAATGCAGTAGTTCTTGACGCAAACAGCTGTGAATTTGATTCCTTTTTGTGATAATAATTATGGGTCACAGAGATAGACGGAAAGATCTGTGATGAGAAATGGGATACGGCTGCCGTCCGAGGGTGCGGATTGCATCTGCCGTGGCTCATCTGCTCTATATCAGCTTATCAGAAATGTGATTATCAGGCTGTTCTTTGGGGAGACTGTATGTCTGTCATCAGTAGATTGTGTGAGTGCCTTTCTCTCTACCCGAAAGTTAATGGGTGAACTTCAGCTCTTGGGTTCATCTATCTGGCTCTGCCTGGTATATCCCATACTCAATAGTATTGTCTGATATTATTGAGTTCCATATGTATCGAGAAAATGCTGCCATATCAACAGATGATGGCTTGTTTTAGACTACTTTAGAATGTCTAAATTAGGGACTTTAAACAATTTTGTGGACCTCCACACCCAGTCAGACACATCAGTAAATTATGTAGTTACAATTACTGTCTGTGGTGAATTCCTAGTTAGAATATGATTGTCACTATATGCTTTTCTGAGTAAGTATATCTGTACTTAATCAATGACCAACTGCTTGTTTTATTACAAAAAGAGCGTGATTATACATGTATAATTAGATTTAAGGCTCTATAGAATGTAATAATGTATCCACCAGGGGCCATGCAGAGCTGAAACATCCCCTGTCGTCACAAGAATTACATTTACCTTTACATTTACAGCATTTGGCAAACACTCTTATCCAGAGCAACGTACTGGGTGCTTTGCAGTCTAGAGAGCCCATGGTGTCATGAAGAATCACTTCTTCTCTGAAAAAAATCACTGTTGACCATGACAACAGATCATATCACTGTTTATTGTAAGAAAATGGCATAAACAGACAGCAAAGGTGGTGGTTTCTTGACAATTGACCTTAAACCCTTAAAGACAGAATTATCAGCCAATAGTATAATTATCTGCAACTGTTATCCTTTTAGCTTCATTTTTAGCTAACATTTCACCTGCTGTGAACCCCTCCACTTGTTTTCTGTATGATTCCTCCAGTCAGGTCAGTGTAGACTGTGATGTCTGGCCAGCGGCCACTGGGGGGCGCTGGGGTTTTCTTTTTGTCTAGGTCTTTTATTTTGACATCCTGAGTACACCAGCAGGGTAATAGCCGTAGGATAGGTTCCAGCTGCGGGTGTACTCAGAATTAAGTGAGTATGTTAGGTTATTGGTTGTAATGGATTTTAGTTAGATATTTAAGTTTAAGTGGACCTCAGTGTCGGTCCACCGTCGTCTTACCGTCATATATACCTTGGCTGTTAGCATTAAAGGTATCCTTGTTTATAGCTTGAGTAGGCTCAGACAGAGCCTTAAGTCATAGTGAAGTCAAGGTTAACCTTGTGTATGTATCGGCCCTCGAGCCAGGTTTTGTTTTGGTTTAAAAATAAAAAGTAAAAGACAATGGAAACCTACCTTTGTTCTTGCCCTAAATGGGGAAACGCCAAGCGACATGACATAGACATTCAACATTTTGCAGTGTTTATATTTAATAATGCTTGTATTTAATAATCATGGACCAGTGAGATTTGCTTTTAATTGACAAATAAAAGCAAAAATATAAACCTTGTTTTTCTTGTACAAGCCAACATTTTTATGAATGTGTTTGCTATGGTGAGTGTACTCTTATTGACAGTAGGACGTATGCAAATAATTCATCCTCTCTTTATGAGTCGAGATTGTTCCCGTCCGTGTACTGGATTCTATTCTTGGCAGAAGGGCAGCTAATAAGTCTGACCCAATTAATAAAAGAGAAGGGCAGAGCACAGTGAGCTGTTCATGTAACACACACACTCACTCCCCCAACACACCCCTACCTATGCTCAGCCTGCCAGCATCACTCGGCATCTCCCTGTTCTCTCTCTGTGGTGACCTTTCCTGAGGGAGTGTCCCTCCACTCTGGCTGCGCTGGGTCAGTGCACAGTACTTTAGCACGGAGTTCCTACTGTCCTACAGGCCTTTTGCTGCCCACTGCACTCACTCCAGCCAGTCTAATTAAAGAAGCAGCTCTACTGATCAATACATACATCTTTTGAGTAGTGGGTGTCCGAGAAGAAAGGCAGGAGAAAGCAAGTAAAAGTGATGGCACATGGTATGGATGAGTTTTGGCCAAGTGTTTAAACAGTAGTTCTCCCTTTAAAAGGCCACATTGCTTTCTGCATGAGATCATTTTGGTGGTTAATAACTGGGTATTATGTCATTTTATATCATACAAGAACAGCAAAGGAGGTACTTTTTTCTGCATGGGTGAATATATACTAGAACCTTGACTCCCTGTCTCCACCCACTTTACTTTGTTACAGACAATCTCCATTACATATCACAGACTGTAAGAATAGATCAAAAGTATTAGCAGTTTTAATTTTTTCCAGTATTTGGAAACATCTTGTGCTGAAATCATTACACCTTTTGCTTTTCCATAGCAAACATTTACATAACTTCAGTAATAATTACTACAAAAATAAACACAGTAAAATGCATTTAAAAAAGGGCAAATAATAAGTGATATTACCACCTGAGTGCTCTGTTTGTGTATATGTGCCAGTATGTGTGCATGTAATCACATGCAAGAGTATGTTGTTATATCAAAACATATGTACATTCCAAAATGACTTCAAACAATAAGATACAGCATAGATTGTGCTGACATTTAATGACATATAATAACTATATGTAGCGAGGCAACAGTTCTGAAAATGAAACTGTGGTACAGCATTCCACAGACTGGCTCACTGTGCATATAATGTGAAGAATGGATTTTAGTCTCTGGCTAAAAGAGTATGCTGTTCTGTGTTCAGCGACAGCATGCAGCCTACATAGGTACGTGACCGTTTCAAATGATAGATTCTGATCACTGCTTCTCTTTGTTGAATGAACTCAAGCCACAAATCACTATTACATGTGCTTGAGCCAAAGGATTCCAGTCTGTTTTGAATGTGCGCAATTCATGCAATTCACATCATTTTTATATGTGCTTGTGACACTGGATTCTATTTGTTGTTAATTAATTCTGAGAAAACAGCATTTTACTGCACACATGTTGTAAAAGATGGACAAAGCTGTGTGAGGCGCAATCCAGTGCAATTATGAGAGATAACAGCACTTCCTGAGCAGGTTTTGTTACAATAACAGCGCACTATGTAACACAGGAAATGAAAATAAATAGTTCTACATATGCAACTAATTCGTGAAGCACACCTCAGGGTGTAACTGGTCGAGGCTGTTAGTAAATGGAAATTTCACCTTTGTTACAACTGACAATGAAATCAACATTGTTAATGCAGTGCATATGTCTGGATTTTCACCTCACATTGACTGCAATCATTTTAAAACTTGATTTTTAGTAGTGATTTTATAAAGTTTTCCCCAAAGTGAACAATGACACAAACTTAACAGTAGCACCTCTTAAAGATGGAGGACCCTTATACCCCAAATTAAATGAGGGAGATCTTGAGCTAACCATGTTCGGCAACACGTTTTTGGTTTTTTTTATTCAGGCCCATCGGTAGATTGTAGATTGTGGAGACGCTACAGTTTTGGGCGTCAGCTGCGAGCCGCCTGTTGTCGGCCCCCATGGACCGCCACTGCGGGCCACACACAGCCAAATGTCAAAGCCTGCTGGCATTTAGCGAGGGCAATATGCAGCAAATGAGCTCTCATTAGGGGTTTGTTTATCACATAACGAGGAAGCCTTTGGCGGAGCTAATGAAACGGACCAAGAACCTTTTCCTCCCCTTTACGTCTCCGATTACCGATTCAGCTTTTCCAATTTTTTGTTTTGATTTTTGGGAAGTTTAAAGTTTATTACAAAATAAAACCCAGCAAGTGCACGAAGTGATGTGTTTAATACATCTTAGATGAAGTTAGTTAAAACTGCTATACTTAGATATACTAACAATTACCAGACCATTTAAATAAATATTGCTTTAGACACACATTTTAAATAAACAGTTATGTGTAGGAAAAGTGTAGGAAAGGGTGTGTTAAAAGAAATATTAAAGGAATATTAATATAAGTAGAAATGTGATGCCTTATAAACTGTCATATCGGGGGAAAAAAACAGGTTTTGTTTTTATTTATTTTACTTTAGTTTTTATTTTTATCTGCCATTCATATAGTATAAACAATTAATGCAAGATGTTATGAAAATTGAAGAACCATTTTCCTAGTCAAAAACATTCTACTCGAAAAACCAAATTTGATATGAACATGAGCTTGGGTAGTATTTGTAGTTGTAGCATTTTTTTTTTGTTTTGTTTTTTTTTTTTGCTGATCACGCTTCAACCTCAGGTCTCGTTGTCACAGCAGACACAGACTGCTGAGGCCACACCTGAGCATATGGCGTAGCCTTGTTGTGCAGCTTTCTTTTACCCGTCACCTTTCACTGCCTAAGTGTCTACACATCGCAGAAGCCACCTGACATGCCATATGCCACCTGCCCTTTAACCTGCCCTGCCTACCAGGGGGCGCCGCTCCCTCTCACTTCCAAATCAATTACCCTGGCTTTTCGTTTCTCCACCTCCTCCAGTGCACGACCACGGGTTCAGGACCCTCATCTGCTCCAGTAGGCAGACACCCACCCACACATGCATGCATACACACCAACAGAGCTCTGTCTGTTCCATTGGGAGATTTTAGATCACAGTTATGCCCTGTAGCTTTTACTGTCGTGCCATATACTTAGTGGGACTTTCTGTAGTTTAGTTAGACCTTAAGTGTGAGGTGAGGATAATGCGTTTATGCGTGGATGAATGAGGGAGTGAGAGAGGGAGAGAAACCAATCTCCCAATTTCGAGTTCTAATGGGTTGATTTAATTGAAGTTTACAACTAAAAGGCAGTGTGATGAATAACATTGTAAGTGTTAGGGTGTGTGGACATATGCATACATTTTCAGGACTAAAACATGCTTTGTCACCACAGTGCCAGGACCTGAAAACCTATCCTGACTTACAAAAGCTTAGCTGAACGGGCAAATTTGTTTAATTTTGATAACAGGAGTTACCAAGCTATTAAATACAGTCACAGAGTGAGTGTGTGTGTGTGTGTGTGTGTGTGTGTGTGTGTGTGTGTGTGTGTGTGTGTGTGTGTGTGTGTGTG
>JBBJLR010000133.1:24102581-24112623 GCA_037577145.1 Brachypetersius gabonensis | reverse complement strand
GCCGACACACACACACACACACACACACACACACACACACTCAGTGAAAATGTAAAGCTAAACCCTTATTTATATATATATTATATCTTATTTAGAGGCTTCAGGAGGGGTCATATTGTAGTGCCCTGCTGGTTAAAGCGGTAATATTGAAAATAACTAAAATGATGACGGAACACATGGAATTGGATGCCTAAGGATTAAAAGGAAATAAATGCTAAAAACAAAAAGAGCTCTTGAGCAGCTAACACTCTGGAGGAGGGTGACTGGCGAGACAGGCTCACAAATTACACACAGAAACACACATTAGTTCATCTACTCCCCCTCTAACACTCACAAAAACACATATAACTGGGCCAACCGTGCCCCCTCTTCCTCTGCAGACAACACAGCACCAGAGTAGAAGGGGACATGGTGGATAAGGCCCAGACGTCACAAAAGCACAAAAAATGCAAGGATATCTGCCTTTTCCGTGCATGTGCGGGAGATTATATATATATGAGCTTAAGTGACATCCCATTCTTATTTCATAGGGTTTAATATGATGTCGGCCCACCCTTTGCAGCCATAGCAGCTTCAACTCTTCTGGGCAGGCTCTCCATAAGGTTTAGGAGTGTGTTTATGGACACTTTTGACCATTCTTCCAGAAGCACATTTGTGAGGTCAGACCTTGATGTTGGTCAAGAAGGCCTGGCTCGCAGTCTCCGCTCGAATTCATCCCAAAGGTGTTCTATCATTTTGTGGTCAGGACTGTGTGCAGGCCAGTCAAGCTCTTCCACACCAAACTCGCTCATCCATGTCTTTACGGACCTTGCTTTGTGCACTGGTGCACAGTCTTGTTGGAACAGGAAGGGGCCATCCCCAAAATGTTTCCACAAAACATGAAATTGTCCAAAATCTCTTGGTATGCTGAAGCATTCAGAGTTCCTTTCACTGGAACTAAGGGGCCAAGCCCAGCTTCTAAAAAAAAACAAAAAAACAACTTCACACCATAATCCCCCCTCCACCAAACTTTACACTTGGCACAATGCAGTCAGACAAGTTCTGTTCTCATGGCAACCGCCAAACCCAGACTCGTCCATCAGATTGCCAGATGGATATATTTAATGTTTTATTTTGCAAATATATGTGTGTATATTTGTATATCAAACATATTCTGCCTTTCTATAATTGTGTGTAAGTACACACACATGGCCTTATGTAAGTATCTCATAAAGCCCCCTGGAACAAGCATGAATCTCTGTTCGCCTCTGCTTGATACACAGAATATAGAGTTATACTATCTTATTATCAGCACCATACATAAGTGCAGGTCTTAACTGAAACAGTCTCGTGTATTACAGGCTGTGATAGGAATGTGTTCTGCAGAAGCCTCGCGATGACATACGCTGCACTTCATTAGTAGAGGATATTCATAACCTGCAGTCCCACCTATCAGGGGATAACTTAACTTATCGAAGTCTAAGTGCTCTTCTGGTTATTGCACTGCTCTGTGCAAAACTCTAAAGTGAATCACAGCACTGAAGTCCATCTAGCCACTTTTTTCTATATAAAGGGCTTTATTTACTTGAATAAATTTGTATAATTCTTTGGTCCAGCTACTAGGTTTTTTAATCTTAGAAGGGAATACTTCTGCATCTGTTCGTTTTTTTCCCTACATTTAATAACATTGTGTCTTTATTCTGAAAAAAGTTGCATTTAATTTCCCTTGCTCGTGTCTTACATAATCAGGAATGAATAAATAAAAGCAAAAGAAAAGAGAAAGAACAGAGGAAGAAAGAAGAAAATACAGCACTTCACGGTTGTTACATTCATTATGCTGCTAAATTAAAAACCAGCAACTATCAGCTCCTAATGTTTTGTCTTGTTCCACCTCAGGTGGTTCAAACAGCCGAAACTAAATGGATTCCCTGTCTTTGTGAATAACTGGGAGCAGACACACTCTTAATTTGTTGTGCAAGCACTGAGAGGCTGAGGCACACTGCCTGATTGACTTAGTGCTTAGGGCTCTCAGCTAATGCACCCCACGCCATTTTCTATCAAGTACTTACTCATGTTGTTCTGTCAATACATTGTAGGCTTGCTTTATTTGAAGAAATTAACTAGAGAAAAAGACACTCACTGTCAAAATTTCACCATAATATACCCAAAGTTACCTGTGGCAAAGTGGTTTGCCTTATGTTGGTGCTGTACAAGCAAAGTTTAATTTTTCAAAAAAGGCACATCATAATTCAAAGTTTTTCTTTTCTTATGCCATATATTAACCAGGTTCAGGATGGTTTTGGTCAAACTATATTGTCTTTACAACTTCAGATCAGGGGAAAAGTTGTGTCTGTAACCCAATCAGATAGGTTGTGCATACAAGTTCTAAGCACAAATGTGGTGTTCATGTATGGAAGTAAATTTGTGACAAAAGTATTTGAATAAAAAATAACATTGAATTATTGTGATTGAATAAAAACATTCATTAAAGATTCAGTATAAAAATGTTCAGACTTTCAAGTTTAGCAAAAATTAATTTAAAATAAATGCAACTTTATTCACTTGGACAAATTCAGTAAAAAATTCATTTGTTTTTTTTTTCACTGACGTCTCACGCACATTTAATGTTTTGGCTCAATAAATCTTAAACAAAATGCTCTTACAACACAATATACGGCTCTATTGAACAATGGTACGATAGACAATCAGCTACAACCAGATTTTCGTTCAAACAATATGTATTTAAAGAAATACGGATAGCATTGCTGCCTATGAGCAGCCCACTGTCATAGGAGAGCTTAGGGACTGCGAAGAGCAAAATTGAAATGGATAATGTCAATAACTTCACTTCCAAAGAGTAAAGAGACACTAAAATCACCAAAGGCTTTTAGGATGTTATCATGGTCATATTACACCCCTTAGTTTGGTGAAATGTACCTTAGTCTATTTTTAAAGATTTTTTATTAGGAATAACTTGCTCGTATCAACTGTATTTCCACCAAAATCACTGCACACTTCTACAGTCTCATCATGGTCATACTATACCATTTAGTTTGGTGAAAAAGCATTGTTAAATAAAATGCAATAACTTTTCTCCTATTAAATGTAGTGCCACCATAATTATGATATACATTTGCAGTCTTATTATGGTAGGACTGCACAACTTAGTTTGCGAAAATGTGACCTAGTCTATTTTTAATTATTTTTATTAAATCCTGGTGTTTGACTCCTTCTCCAGTGCCAGAACTTTCCTCAGAAGATACATTTGAGGCTCTGAATTCCCCACTTTCCCATTGCCGTCATCAGAGCCTAATGGTACTTGGATAAATCTTAGATAAATAAAGTCAGCTTTATAATTCAGATGACTTTCTCTGCCTGCCTCATGTCCTGGTGCTATTTTTGCGTGGTACACCAGCCTTGCGCTTTTGCGAGATATTTGCACTTGTAGCTTCAGTGGCCATTGAAAATAGTTATACTGTTGCATATGAGACATGTCTTGAATACCTAGCATAAATTGTTTTTTATACTAGATGGGGAATCAAGTACCAACAAAAAAAAACAACAAATCTTTAAGATTTCAATTTATTTGGACAACCCTATTGATTTTGCTGACTTCAACTGGCAAAGCTGTCAGTTTAACTACTTTTTCTAGTTAGCTGTACTCACTAATGACAAGCGGCTAATTAAAATGTGAATTGACATCATTAGATGTGTACTGATTTGTGCAGATTTTTGTGGAAATTATTTTTGGATACGAAGAAAAATGTCGGTCTCTTTACTGTTTCACTTGAAGTTAAAGCACAGCCTTAATTAATGTGTGTCAGATGCTGTCGATGGTGTAAATGTCAGCTGCTTTGATTAACTGACCGTTTAACAGCTCCAATCAGTAACTGGCAGTGGTCTGTTTATGCTTCAGAAAGGTCATTTAAAGTTTTGAATGTTCAGCCACGGTGTGATTTTTAATTTCACATTTTTTGTTCTTTCTGATGATTATTTTTAATGGAAACAAAGGTTACTTGTTAATTTAAAGGTTCATATTTAATCAAGCACAAAATTGGAGAGCATCGTTTACATACTTTGTTGAAGAAATAGTATCTTTACAGATTGATGGTGGTCGTCATATTTCCCTTGCTGTCCCTGGACGGTGGCTACTGAGTTATAGTGTTGACTCTATTAGAGGAGTTGAAAGATTGGATGAGTTGGACCCTTCCTGATTAATAGAAAGCCCATCCCATTCATCAGGAAACTTGCAATTTTGTCCAAACTTGGGCTTTGAGTGGAGGCTTGTTTAAGGTGCTTCTAATGATTGATTATACTTTAGCCGCACTTGTTCCAGAGTGAGAAGCAGCCCTCCCCTCCCGTAAATGGCCTTTAATACAGTTTGTTGATGGAGTGTTGCTGTTGTAGCAGAATTACATTCAACAAAATGGAGGCGAGAGAAACACTTCATACAAAAAAAGGCCTACACAGGGGGCATGGATGTAATTACGGAGCCGATCTCCGCATACCCCAAAGCTCAGACTAAAGCCACCATGTCTTTCATTTTGCTAATAAACAAAGCTGTTTATAAAGTGGCCTACCAATCAATCACCCTTCTCCATTTATTTCAACGCATAGCTGTTTAAAACACAAAGATCAAACGCTGAGGATGTGAAGAGCTGCAGTTGCGCCGCTTGCACTTTTGTTCTTGAGGCACTGGTCAATTCCTTCAAATTCACGGGTGGCTTGGTGAGAAGAAGAGTGGGCCAGAAGTTAGCTGTTGCTGTAATCCATGATGCTACGTACACCATGACGATGCTCATAAGCTGCAGTGATCACTCTCTGCATTCTGCCAGGCCATCGTCCATCTGCAAAAGGGAAAAAAGAATTTGCCAGTAGCAGTCATTAGCGAGTTGTCATTGGTGACGGCAGTTTATCAGTGCGAGAGCGTCTCCCTGTTCTCCACCCGCACGAAAACGGGCACTTAATTGAGCCGCACGTCTGTTGCTATCTGTGCAGCTGGAAATCCACTGTGGTCGACACCAATCACGTCAGCTCCTTCTTTCAGTTAGAGCACAGAATTCAATCAAATCTGCAGATAAGACGCAAACAGAGGAGACCAATATAAACACATTTCACTGTGGCAACAACCAAGGTGCTTTTGAAGGGAATCTCATCCAAATAGTGCCCATTATCCTTGAAGTTCTTTCAAATATCTTTCTTCACGGCTTTCATAGAAAAGTGCAGGCCGTGTGCGGTCAAGTCTGCTGCGTTGAAATGGTAGAAAGCTTTCACTGTGCTTGTACTGTGATAATCACTCATTTTTGCTTCTTCGGGTGCGTTGTGGTGATTATAGTTGGTGTTCACTTAAACAGCGTGACTTGATTAAGCACTGTCCCGTCTTATTGTGCTCATACTGGTACACGGCATATGCAGGAGCAGCATGAGCGATATCATGGGAATGCCATCATCTGCTGTCTATTCATTTAGATGGACCACATTGAGAGTTTATTTTTAAGGAATTGGGAGAAATGACACCATAAGGCGCTGGGTTATTCATTTCAGCTTTTTTTTTTTCATCATAGTGCAGGGGAATAATGAGGCACAATGCACAGAAAAGTGTTGTTGGCGCTAAACTACAATATTATAACAAAAGAACAGTGTTTGATAAATAATCAAATTTGTTACAAATAGTAACAACCATAAACAATTACAGTAACATCTCCCAGTTTTGCTTGGATCAGGAGTCGTGGATTCAGTCACATGCAGATTTTGTTTTAGAATTCAACTCATACACGGAAATAACACGGAAACTGCAAATATCCATCGTCTTTTTTGCTTTTTTGTGGGAGTAGATACATTTTTTTCTGGACGTTTTCACAAAAGGGGACCCGTTCACCTCGCAGCGGTGTCTCTATACTTTTGTCCCGTGACCTTCCAAGTTGCATATCTCGACAGGTAAAGCACTCAGACACTTCACAGTACGGTACATCTCCAGGAGACCTTTCCAACGAGTCCTCATTTGTATTTTTAGCCCGAGTAGATCTGGTTTTATTCTCCGAAAACTGTTCACCTTGCCATGGTGTCCCAATACTTTTGTCCTGACATTAAAGTATTCTGGGGGTAGATTTTGGGGCATATTTAGGGGTTACACTTTAAAAAAATAGGCATTTTTAAGTTTTTTTTTGTTTGTTTTTTTTTTAAACACCAAAACATAAAGTGCTTTTTCACTATACATAGGGGGGCTCTTGGAACGTAATCCCTGTGAAAAGCAGGGGATAGCTGTATTCCACTATGAAGTGTAGTTTAAACCTAGCAACATGTGAGTTTAATACTATTCCAGGAATAGTGCTCTGGTTTATAATAACTAAGTGATAATTCAGTTGATGTGTGTGGTTGTTTGTGTGTAAGTGAAGTATTATGCAGTGGTATTGGCCATGAAGTTTTTAGAACCTGGACTATTCCCTTTATAAGGAACACTTTATAGCGTGGGCTGAAATGTAACCTGAAAGGTTTCGACAGACAAAAGAGGAATCTCATTCACCAGCTTCTAGCAATGGATTTGTATTTTTGAAGCTAATTATAATTTTTGGTAATTGGAGATTTTGTCTTCTTAAACAGAGTTTTTATGTTGGTTGTATTTGTTTTGTATACAGCTCCAGTAATTCTGTTAATGTCAACTTAATTTAGTCTTCATATATACTCATTATCAGATGAAAGCAGCCAATAGTTACACACATGCGTGGGGCCAATCTGAAACATGAAATTGTAATAAAAATACTGTGTAGTAACATTTGAATGGCAAGAATTAAGCTGCCGATGATGATCATGAATAGTAGTAGTATTAGTAGTGGATTTGTTAGCAGTCAGGCTACCTCCCCCTGCTCATTGCTGCTTTGGACTGCCTAGTCCTATGAATTTGCAGCTGACAGCCTAGATTACTGCAGATGTTTCTTTGCCGTGTGGAAGCATTAAAAGGGTGCTTAAAAATATATGTGGTTGTAAATATATCCTAAGACCAGGATAAATCTAAAACCAGTGCTGGTTAGACATTAATGATAAACTTCTGTTTTTAATGTGGTACAGTTACTGTACCACATTAGCTGTTGTAGGCTTGTAATTCGTCTGCATTCTACAGAGATGTCCTTAAATACACATCAAATGAACTGTCCCTGATCTATTAGTCATGCTGGTGAGTTATGTACATCATTAGATGACATAATCTTCTTACAATTATTTAGCTTGGCTCATTGCATGTAATTAACGTCTTAATCTTCTTATTAGATGTAAACGGGGCTACGATGACCATCTTGATTAGGTGATCTGATTTGGCTACCACGTGGATAGTCTCATTATATGTGTAGTTGATGAGTTTCTTGTGTACAGGCGTAATGATATGTAATGGATGTTTGTGAAAGTTGTAATTAGGAAATTGCAAGAGAGATATGGATACCAGATGTGTTTGCTGCCTTAATGGCCTTAATGTACCATTTTCTACTGCATCAAAGCAAATCGCACTCTTTAGATTTTTTATAGTTATTTACCAAATATATTATAGACTATAGTAATAATGAAAATCTGCAGCTGTGGAAACGCAGTGGTGACTTAGTTTAAAAAAGGACAAAAATGGCAATTGTTCAGGTGTTGTGAACAACCAGGGGTGCTAATCTGTTGTGAATGTGGTATAAAACATTTATAATTAAGTGGATGTCAAAAAGTGTGCTTTCAAATATAAATATACAGCTTTATTAGAGCGTCAATAAACTTCACACTTTAGTGTGCATTTCTGGATTGATTGTTTTTTAACGGAGCTGCAGTGGGCTGTTACTTTATAATTTGATGTGAGTGTTATATTAAATAGGTAATGTTTTAAAGGACATCTAGATTAATCAGTAGCATTTTTTTAAAAATATGGCAATACCGACACGGTGGGATGGTGGTGGCCTAGTGGTAGGATACTTGCCTCCGGACCAAAAGGTCACAGGTTCGAATCCTACCTGTAGAGAATGGAAGTCGCTTTGGATAAAAGCGTCTGATAAATGCCATAAATGTAAATGTAAATGTTATATCATAGTCCAATTTGGGGTTTATAGCTGAATACTTTTTCCCCAACGTTGCTCGTAGTCTGCGTATATTTTAACTGAATGCAGTTTTAACCTAACTGATGACTCATTGGCTGATGACTCAGGGAAAACTATTTGGTCAATAATCAATAGATTATTGTATTTGCCTCATAGAATAGTTTAACCGATTCTTCACTTTTTTGCTTTTCTAAATGTACTCTATGTACTGGCTCCTGTTGTTGATAGTCCACCTTACCCAAAACACCCCCTGTACAATATTCCCACTGTACATATTAGTATTTAGTGAAAACTGATTGTGTAATTTGTGTAATTGGCAAAGCACAGGAAGACGTTTTGGTCTTAACTGCAGAATAAGTTGTTTTTAATCCTTACAGGTGACCTAGCCATAGATAAGCTAATTGACTTTAATCCAAATGAGGCTGCTAATCATGTGCATAATGAACAGACTATATAAGTAATTCTGCAGACCTATAGCCGTGAGTGTATTAGACTTTAAATAAGCCGTTGATGTGTAATCAACGAAACACTCTTGGCACATTTCTCTCAGCTGAAAGGAAGCCAAAAAGGGGTCTTAATTTTCCAGCTTTGACTGCATTTAATACTCAGACAAGGCGAGAGAAGGTTCCAGAATTTGAATGATGGGATACTTCATTCTTCTGTCTGTGGTAATTGGGCCTTTTTTCCTGTTCAGTACAACACTATTTACAAACCATTTGCAAACTTGGCTGATAACCATTTTTTTAAATAACTTTTTAATCATTTACTGTTTTATGCGTTTGCATGAATGTAAGAATGATGTCGATGGCTCCTTGGTGATAATTTCCATGTTGGCAAAAAAAAAAAGCGAATTTCTTTTTAAACAGCTTGCTTTTTTAAAAATGCTCATGTTTAGTAGTGAATTGGATCCAGCATGGTGCACTCGCAGTATGCTATCAACTAATCTAAACAACATAGGTTATTAACAAATGATGTTCAGTGTTGTTTAATTTGTGTCTTTTGTTAAAAACGTTCTTTTAATTTGTGATTTTTCTTAAAAAATGTTCTTAAAATCTGTTAATGTTATGAAAAGACTTGTGAGATAAGGTCTCCCTAGAACATGGGTGAAAGCAGGCCACGTTTTTGTGTTTCAGTGTTTATTAGCTGCCACACAAACAGTGGGTACATGCCTGTGCTCCCTGGAGAACAAAGGGTTAACCAATGCTTCATCAGTTTTTCTCATTTTCATCATCATTTAAATGATTTGTCAAGTTAAAATGCTTAGAGAGACGAAAGTGCCACTCTCGTTTTCAACCAGACATTGTTAGGGGATGAACTTTTGGTGCATTGGCAGTATAATAGAAAACAAGGCGATGTATTGTTACCATTACATTAAGACCCCATTGCTCCATTTTCATACCATTTGAAACAGCTAACTGCACTTTAGGCTGGCTTGACATTGTGAAACATTAATGGGACTTCACTTGCTTGAAACCGACATGAAACTAAATTGCACTTGAGTTGAATAATGTAAAGTGTCCTGCAGCTCATTTGAAACTAAACCTCAACAGTTTCAAGCAGCTTAACTTTGTGAAACAAGTTTCCTGAAACAGCCAATCGAAACACAGATGAGCCCACTCATCCCTCCCACACCCTCTTCTACCTCCTTCCACTGGGCAGAAGGTTCCATGGCATACGAGTAACGGATTCTTCCCTCAAGCCATCACACTGCTGTAGTAGAGCTGAATTTAAACTGTTCTTTGTACACAAAGACACACTACTGACCTGAACTTACATTTACATTGACATACATCTGTGCTTGAGTAGTCTGCATCTGTTTCTTAAACCTGTAAAGTAGCTTAAATCCATGTCCACTATTCAACCGAAGTACTGCATGTTCGGTGCACCTGAACCACATCTGTCAAATAATACCTAACCAACACCTGCCAAACAATACCTGAACAACACAAGTCAAACAATACCTGAACAACACAAGTCAAACAATACCTGAACAACACAAGTCA
>JBBJLR010000133.1:24078328-24102481 GCA_037577145.1 Brachypetersius gabonensis | reverse complement strand
ACAGGTGGATCTACTTAAGTGCACAGACAGACTCGTGGGTGACACCTAGTGAACATAAACCGAACTGAACACCCACCCGACATAACAGTGACATAAGAAAACAAACATAGGATCAACCTTACAGTAATTTTAGCTGCTTTTTAAAGCTACAGTTGGTGCAGATCTGATATTGATGGGAAGTTTGTTTAGTGACTAAAAATGTAAAATAAAAGATAAAAGGTTTAATTTTCTTCCCTATGTTAATTTTCAAATTTTGTTTTCAGATAATCAACAAAGCATTTAATTTAAGACTAATTTATTTTATCCTACCAGTGATGTGAATGAGCATAATGTATGACTTGTGGAACTGAGACACAGTAAGAAGCAATCTATAAATCTGCAGTGTGGACCTATTTTTAACGTGGTATATGAAAACAGAACAACAGTATAGTAATAGTAGCAACTTTCAGTGCAAGCCTGTATGATGAAGCAGCTGAAGAACCAAAGGTATACATTTCAAACAGGTTGACATGACCTGCATGTTCTGATCAACTGGAATCATGACCCCCTGGAGTTTCATCTCTATCGAAGTATTACCTTTGATACCTTGTAAGCTATAACCCTCTGTATCCTATACATATCCCGTCCACAGGCTAGGATGTAATCAGTCTGCTATATCTCATTGGACGTGTCCTTGTGGTGCATACACACTGATGGAAATCCTGCGGGGAGTGTTTTGTTTTGTTTTTTACCCGTATTTTGTATTTACTGACTCATTCACTGGCAGCTGCATTTGTTTCGGAAATAGCTGAATGGAACGAAAATCTGTTCAGATACGCTAATGAACATTTCTGTAATGCAAACATTAATAATGTTATCTTACGTTGCGTTCTTTTTTTATTTTTTATCTCATTGTGTTCCCTGTGGGAGCCGACGTGTTTGAGTGAACATTTGAGTGTGAACGCTGATAAAAATGATCGAGCCGTGCTGCCTGGCTGAATACAGATTAGAGCAATGCAGTCAGAATTCTAACAGCTGCTGCAATCTCACCTGTCATACGTACAGAGGACAGAGACGGCACCGCTTTTCAGCGTGAATTTGAAACAGAATTTTTGTTGGTTCATTTGTTGGAGGTTTGTTCTTTCCAGCATCCCTCCTGGGTCTTCAGGAAGTTCTCCGTCAGAAAGAACCTGCATCTTGCCAGCATCAAAAAAAAAATACACATTTCAGACACTGTGACTTTTAGGTGAAAGCAAAATGGGGTTTTCTAAGCTTATACATAATGATTTCTCTTCTGTTTTCTTTTACTGTGTTAAATAAATGGATCTTGAGCACAGCGAAGCACTGTAATGTGCTTGCTCCATTGACACTCATTGCATTTGATGGAGAATACAGAAATCTAACAAGGTTCCTGAAACTTTATTTTGTTTATGTTTTTTAAGCTTGAGCACTTTAAATAGCTACACAAGCAAGTATTCTAAACATCTAGTTTTTCACTTTTCTATTTCCCTTTTCATTTGCACCCATTTACTTAAACTTTAGCACTTCAAATTCATTATCTAAACACCAGAAATACAGTTATATGATGTTTTCTCTCCTCTTGTTTAAATCCTGGTTAACAAAACAGACATAACACAGACTCTTGAAAAGGTATTTATTGCATACTAAATCCCTGTAATATGCTTTCTCTATTACCTTCCATACCACTTTTGACAGAAAATAATGCACTATAACTGAGGCTCTAGGGATGAAAACTATTTTGTACCTTTTACAGCTTTAGCTTTTGTCTGGCCTTTGTAGTCATCGGCTCCAAGCTCTGAAATGAGATTCCTTTCCATGTAAGGCAGCTTTTAAATCTCATCTTAAAACTTATTTTTGTTCCCTAGCTTTTAACTCAAGACTGAGAGTTTTATATCTTTATATTTCCTTCATATATATATATTTTACTATTTACCCAATTTAGCCCCACCCCCAGGGCACTCTAGGGCACTGTCTGTGTGTATGTTTTAATTTTATTGCATTATTTTATGCGTATATCACCTATTTATTATATTGTTCAGAACGGTGGTTCTTTTATATGTTCTATTCAAATAAACTTGCTTTTATAAGCATACATTTCTTGCTTTCCTTTTCCTTTTCTATTCCAAAAAGAGTTGGGGACACTGCCAACTGAAAGAGAGGGATCAACCTGGAGGCATAAACAATTTTTATTTTTATAGACATTTTGATTGTGTAGATGTACTTGCTCAACTAAGAAAAAAAGCATTCCTGCCTAAAACTTAAACTTAATGGTGTCTGCTTCATCTGTTTGACAGAATTTATGGTTTTGTATTTGTTTGTTTCCCTCCATGAGTGTTTTACTAAAGCACATTGATTGTGCAAATACTCAACCCCCTGTGGCCCCATGGCCATGAAGAAATCCAATCTGCTTGCATAGCAACTGACAGAAATGTTAGCTGTCTGTCCTCTTTTTGACTTAGCCAATGTCATTTGTTGTCTGATCACCAAAATCGCTCTATAATATCTATTTGTTTCTCTAACATTTACTTCCGGTTACTTCTCACTTATTCTTTCTTCTGGTTATAACAGTCACAGTCACAAATCTGCTGTGTGTCAAATGACTATTCAAATATTTTAAAAGTTATTTATTTCCCAGCAAAGCCTTGTAATATTCTTGGAACTTTGACATGAATTTTATTTGACACAGAATACTGAACTCCAAATGAGTGACTGGCACTTTGTGCGAAAACTGTTTTGTACTTTGTGTTCTTGGATTTTTTTTTTTCTTCCACTTTTTTCCACTTTGCCACTTTGAATTCGCCACCTACCTGAACACCAAAAAGGCAATCATATCTATTTCTCCCTCCTCCTTTTTTTCAGTCATCTTCTCTTTATCTCTTTTTTTCCCTCTCTCTCCCTCTCTCTCTTTCTGATGGAGTGTTAAGCAGAGTCATTCCCCTTCATCACAGCAGGCAGGATAGGTGAATTAGGCTGGGAGATTGAGGCTGTGCCTCCTTTCTAAGCTCCTCTAATGCAGTCATTGACTGGAGGTTTTGCCGGGCCTGGAGCTGGGCTGGCGCCGGCTTGAGTGAATTAGACTTGGCTCTCTATACCTAAGAGAAATGGGCTTCTCCTCGCGGGGTCCTGACCGCACGGGCGCCGTAGAGACACACACAGGCCGCTTGACAGGCAGCACACACTCCACATCACAACGTGAAGATTGAGAAGGCAAAGAAGCACTGATTGAAAGTTAAAATAATTTAGAGGTGTGCAGCGACTCTTGCCGATGGCACAGCTTGACCTCGGCGAAATAAAAAATAAACAGCTCTGCGAAGCACAGCCATCCTCCGGTTTGCTCCCCTGCTCCTCTTTGCTCGCTTCCAGCAGAGTGAGGCGAGGCGTGAGGTGGCCCCTGGCAACACTGTATTCCTCAGTGTGACTTGATGTACATGTGTTACGACTAGAATCGCTTATAGACTGTTGTTCACTAAACACTTAATGAGTTTGCCTTCTAACTTTTCACGTCATTTGCCCTTTCACAGTGTAGACATTAGTGATGGGCAACAGCACCATATTTGTCTGTATCATGTTTAATCATAAATAGGTTTTAAATGTTTGGAAACTCTTGTCATGTTAATTGATTATTCAATAATGACTTATTTATCATAATTTCTCAGTTATCAGTCTGAGATTTAATCAGCCCATATATAAAAACTGGATTTTTTTTGACATTTTTTTTAAACTATGTTCTCAGTGTTATACAGCTCTCTGTCATTTTAGAAACAACTACAAGTCTAGTAAATAAATAGACTTCCTTCAAATGAAATTAAGTTTGAGTAGTAGTGTCATATAAACATTAAAATTGGGTTTTCTTCTGGACATTTCCTAAACATTCTCAAACAGTAGAGTGCTACCCACAGCACCCCGTAAATAATTTATTGGTCCATGTAGCCATTACGTACAGTAATGACCTGCCCATTAACGTCAGTCACAGGGACTGTCCGTGGTAATCACAAATAGACTATAGTTGTGAGAGATAGACATTAAGTTGAAAAACACTGCATTCCTTTCAGTTATCATTACAGATTTTTTTTTTTACTGTTTAGACATATTTCACTTTGTTGACTGATACTGACTTCTTTGTTTTAGTTTCCCATGACTTACAATTCTGTAACCAGTTTTTATGTTCCTCTTCTGTAGGGGTTGATGATCCTTCTGCAGAATCTACCCACCATGCACTGGGGCAACGAGGAGGTGAGCGTGCTGCTGGCTGAAGCTTACCGGCTGAAGTTTGCCTTTGCAGATGCCCCCAACCACTACAAAAGATGAGGCTGGCTGAGGGACCCACACAGCACTGCTACTGAAGTGAGCCTTCTAGCCTGCCCCAAAGGCTCTCAGTTGCCTCCCTCATTAGATAAAGTTTTTAAAGCAGTGTGTGTTTATGGGATTCCATGTACAGCTCTCTCGCCTACCATTTCCTCCAGCTATCTCTGTTTTAACTAACATGAGCACTCCAGACGTCAGTCGTCACCTTTCTATCATGTCAACCCAAATTTTTTTCTCCTTTAAAATCCCCATCCTGAGAAGGTAAACCAATTAAAAGATTTCCAAGCAAATGAGGCGTTTAGTGTAGGCTGATACCGTTTTCTCATTTCACATAGAGAATGCTGTATCTCCAGCCTGGTTTAGAAGTATTGACAATATGTGTGCAGTGAGATACTGAGAGGAGTCTATAATTACACAAATCTTCTACATCATGTGAAAAAAAGTTGGAATCTGTGCTTCTGCACTAAATGGTCTCCACTGCAAAAGTTGCTGGTCAGGAGTGCACCGGAATACAGGCAATAATTAGGTATTACTCAGACAGAAAAACAGAAATAGGCTCACGTTCATGCAGTCGGAGAAGCTGTGCAGAGTACCCCCTGCAAGTAGAATCAAGGAACACTTTATTTAAACCTAGGTCTACCTCAGGAGCCAGTTGGATGAACTGGCGGTGAGATGGAATGCATTACTTGGGTGTTTATATCTGCCTCCGTGTTAGAACAATAGCCATGATGTTCATTCCCTGAACACTTTGTCTTTTCTCTCTTTTCTTTAACAAGATTTGCCTTAATTTGGCTGCTTCATTTTTGCTAGAAACAGACAGCCATTGGCTGTTGGAGACGGCTGGAGCCTACAATGATAGCTACTCCAGCAAATTAGCCTTTTCAGTTACGCAGGGGACAGCCCCTATTTGGCGTAATGATCCATACTTGTTGCATGATGCCGTCATTAAGCGTGTTTATGGCAGTCCGCAACTGACGATACAAGTGTTGCAGTATTCGAACTTTGCGCCACGTTTGATGACATTTGTCAGGCTTTTAAATTTCTGTGCCAGTTCTTAAGAAAAAAAAGTAAATGATAATGTCTATGAATAGAAAAAACTGCACTCAAAGTCTATTTTGCTCTGTTTTGTATTAAATGTATTCTTTAAATCAGCTTTTTAAAATCCTGCTTTGTTTTTCTTTTTATATGATGTTTACATGAGCCTATTAAGTTGTGCCTAACGTCAGATATAGAGGTTACAATCCCAGATATTTATTGTTTTCTTTGACGATATGTTAATTTAAAAAACGAATCTGGAAAACTGAACATTTTCCTGCTGGAATATTTGCTTGTAGAGTGCTTCTTCATTCAGTGAGTGCCGCACCTCTGCTGTGGTCTGCCGTTTGGTGAAGAGCAGAGAGCTCACAGCTGAAAAAGACTCTGGTTCATGCTAGCCATGCTAACTGACTCGCACTGTTTCACTGACATAACCGGACATGTACCATGCTACGTGGTGTTTTCTCTCTTTCTCTGTTCTTTTCCCCGTTTTTTTTTTTTGTTTGTTTGTTTGTTTGTTTCTTTATTTGGTTTTTCTCCCCCCCTTGGGTGGGTGACGTATGAGGGGTAGTGGATACCAGTTTGGGATCGTTTCATGACTTCATGTTGAGAAACGATGGATTTTAGAAGAGTGTCAGAGATTTTCAGAAATATTCTTGAATTAAAATTTGTGTACAGAACAATGACTTTTCAAAGATCTGTAAATAGAAAGAAATGTGTAAATAAATACTATATATGACCAAACCACTACTGTGTCTCATCTTTCTGAGCAAGACTGGATGAATTAATCGTAGTAACAGATTCTCGTTTTAATCACTCACCAAGGAGTATTTTAATGCAAGTGAATATGGGTTTCAATTAGATATCACAACGAAACTTTGCCAGTTAATTACCGATTTATTTTGTAGTTGACTATTTCGAATGCATCACGATAATTTGTGCAGATGAGACCATTGTTCCATTTCATGAATGCTAGTACTGGAGATTTAAACTGATAAAAAAAAATATGATCACGTGAATCAAATCCTACTTAATGAGGAAACGTATTTAAAAAAACTTTGTAATCAACACTCTCCTTTTGCAATGTGACCAGTTGGATGGCAAAACACTACTAGAAGTACGTCAAAGGTAATTATTGCCGGTTTGTTTGAATGAACAAGAGATTTGTTTTCTTTTAATTATTCTGTAAACACTGCATCATTTCACAAACCTAACATCTGCATTACCCAATTAAATATCAGAAAAACACTTAGACAGTAAACACAAACAACTGTCTAGACAAGTGGTTCCCATCAATGATCATGTTCTGACTGAAGGTATACATTAAATATGGGGTACTAGCTATTTCAATAAAACTTTTTAAATAGCAGCAAATGGCACTTCCCTCTCATGTGCATTTGGTAGTATACTACCATGAGGAATCAGACATGAGGAAAACACTGAAATCACATTTCTGTTGATTTTTACTGTGCATTGTAACAGAAGCATTTTTTTTTTTCAAAAATCTGGAAGATGATAGATTGGAGCAAAATCATTGCAGCATTTGACATTAAGTATTGACTAGAACCATTTCATCTATGATTTGATCTACAGTAATAGGTTATGTATTTCTGGTTGCCTAGCTGGGTGTTCTGCACAACAATAAAGTATTTATCAGTCTGTATTAGCCTGCTATTAATTGCAGGCTTCTAGGCTGACAACTGGGACACGGTTGAAGCCTCGGTAACGATTCTAGTGTAAGCGGTAATGGAAACAGTGTGACTGGACCTTAATCTTCTTGGAAGCATCACACCCCACCCAGCTCTAATAGTCTCCACTCTCGTGGGAGGACTTTTTGTGAAATCAAGCACTGATGTTGGACGTGAAGGCCTTGTTTGCATTTGGCTCTCTAGTTCATACCAAAAGCATTAAATGGGGTTGAGGTCAGGCCTCTGTGAAAGCCACATCAAATTCACAAAACTGTCTTAATGGATCTCGCTATAGTCATCCTAGAACAAGAAAAGGCCTTTCCCAAACAGTTGTGCAAAGTTGGAGGCATATAATTGTCTAAAATGTTTTATACTGTGCCACCAACATTAACCTTAACTGGAACTAAGGGGCTCAAACCCTGATAAACGGTCCCAGACCATTATCCCTTCTATACCAAACTTAGTATTCCACTAAACTCAGATGTGTTCACTAGATATTCAAGTGTCATGCATATCACTAGAGAACACAGATGGTGGCCTAGTGTTTAGGGAGTTGGCCCCATGATCAGAAGGTTGTAGGTTTGAATCCCAGCACTGCCCGTGGCACCTCTGAGGTACCCTTGAGCAAGGTACTGTCCCCACACACTGCTGCCCGGGCGCTGTGTTCCTGGCTGCCTACTGCTTCACTTGGTGAATGGGTTAAATGTAGAGAAGAATGTTGTGCTGTTCAGACTGTGCTGTGGTGTGTTCACGTATGAAAAATTGACACTTTACACTTAAATTTCTTCGTCTCCATTGGTGTGCTTTACACCACTCCAGCCAACACTTAATACTGTGCTCAGTGATCTTAAATGGTTGTTCAGCTTCTCTGCTATGGAAACCCATTTCATGAAGCTCCTGACACTAACTCTCATGCTGATGCTGAGGCAGAGGCAATTTGGAGCGAGTTATGCACAGAGGATAGATGATTTAAAGAACTACATTTAATTCCCCTGAGTCCCTCTTACAACCCATTTCATTGTGTTTTACCTGTGGAGATTGCATGGCTATGTTAGCAGTGGATGTACCACCTAAACTGAATTAGGAATAGCACCCACATACAATCGGCCATATAGTCTATCTCTACAGAAACAAGACATGAATCACCAACGGAAAACATGCATTCGGTACCTCACTGCTCATTAGAGCCATATGATACATTAGCATCAATTTGTACGTTTGTCTCCTACAGGCGTGACTGGGCTGGTAAACATGTTTGTGTGCTCCTCCAGCAGCAGGCTGCAGGTTTGGTGATTAGAGTTTTAATGTGCACGCTGGTGAGAGTAAGGGGAGTACTCATCATTAAGCCTGACTGATGTTCTCACACTCACGTAATTAAAGACCTGCATCCACGATAGCTTCCTAGACCATTCAAATGAATTAAAAACACATTCCATTTCCCATGACTTCACACACCCAAAAGGTGACGAAACAAGAGAGAGACGCGAGGCTCTACGAGGGTTTTATGCATTAGAGCAGGGGTGGGGGACTGACGTTTGGAGTCTGGCGCATTTTTAACATTTCCTTGTTCTTACCTGCTTGGTTAACAAAATCTTTAAAGTGTACGATATAAAAATGTTTTGAATGTTCAATGTAAAATAACTTTCATTCATTTATTCCAAGTCATTTTAGAGCCTTTCTTCATCATAAAGGCATGACGCAGTAAAGTGCAGCTAGTATTTTCAACTTGCGTTAAGACATATCGACTTTCAATAGGGGTCTATAGTGGGCATTAAATGTTTGTTTCTTCCCACTGCAGTCTGGTGTAGGATGTTCTTTTGGTTTAGGCAGTTTGAAAAGTGAAAGTGACAATCGGGTCACACCACAGCACACAGTGTGAACAGCATGAAATACATCCTCTGCATTTAACCCATTCACCAAGTGAAGCAGGGGGCAGCTACGAACACAGCGCCCGGGGAGCAGTGCGTGGGGATGGTACCTTGCTCAGAGTACCTCAGTGGTGCCTAGCGGTCTTGCGAATCAAAGCAGCGACTTTCTTATCACTTGGCGAATGCCCTAACCACTAGGCCACGAGCTGCCCCTGAGAAAATGAGGACATTCTGCTATCGCTCTCAGTGGCTGTTGGATCCAAGGTAATGACATCTATGGGGCCCAACACACTCATGCATGTAAGTACCAAGCAGGTCGAAAACATATGGATGTAATTTCAGAGAGCCAGTGTAGCTTAGATTTGTTCTGAGCATTGAAAGTTAGCTATAAGTCATTGATAAACCATTTAGCACTTGACGTTTTTGTTGATTTCTCAAGAAACAAATGCATTTTACAAAATGACAAATGATCCAGCAGGGTCACTGGTGCTCATCATGTGAGAGAACAGGCTTTGATAAACAGCAAAGACAAACAGCAGTGATTTGTACATTTCCAGTCTAGATGCTCTGATATTTTTATTTCCACTGTGCATCCGCACAGAATCAACCTAATTAACTACAAACATGCACCCAGTTCACCCGCCCCAATCTGTGCAAAATGTGTTTGATTTAAAGAAGTGAGGACATATTTTAGTTTGCTTGTAGTGTGTTCTGTTCCTCTCTAGGATACTGAATGGACAGTCATGTTATGATTATGTTGCCAAGGGGTGGGATGTGTGTTATGCAGCAAGTGAACAGTTTTTGAAGCAGGAAAAATGTGCCGTGATGTGATGGCAGGACAGCTGGGGAGTCTGGTCCAATCCCACCGAAGAGCTACTGTACAACAAGCTGCTGGAAAGGGTCATGCTGGCTATGATAAAAGATGTCAAAACACACTTTGCATTACTTTGACATCTTTATATCATATGGGGCTGCATAGCCACAGACAGTGGGTATAAAGCAATGGAAGAAGATGGCTTGGTCTGATGAACCACATTTTATGTTGCATCATGTGTATGGCCAGGTGTGTGTGTATGTGTCATGTACCTGGAGAAGAGACAGCACCTGGATGCACTATAGGGAAAAAGCAAGTTAGTGGAGACAGTGTGATGCTCTGAAGAAAGGTCTACTAGAAACTCTGGGTCCTGGCACCTTCCTGAACATTGTTGCAGACCAAGTATAGCCCTTGCAGACCTAATGTCAGTGGCCTCTTTCAGGAATAGAATGGTCCGTGCCACGCTCCAAAAAAAGTTCAGGAATGGTTTGTGAAACATGACAAAGGTGAGCAAACCTAAAAATGACACTGACGTTTTTATAACTTTGAGTGCAATATTAAATAAAAAAATAATATTAATGTTCTCTTCCGCATAATTTAAAGGAACTGACAATGCATCATAAGAGAAATGACGCAGTGTTTACGGAAATGGAATAATTCAAAGAAAACAAATCCATCCTGTGTTGCCAGGCAGCTTGTCGCTTGCGAGAGGAGAGTGTGGATTACAGCAGTGTTTTCAGTAAGATTTGATTCAGGTGATCACTAATCAGTACATCGTACAACAGAATGAGGTGCTTGTGTAGGAATTTAACAAACACTGGCATGGAATGGTTGCCATACTCATAGAGATGCTGATTTAAAAATAAATTGCAGTGGTCTCATTTTCCCAGAGCTGTATATATAAATGTGCTGAGAAAATAAACAGAATGAGAATTTTGGCATAGAACTGTACAATCACTATATCACTGAATTGCTCAACTCAGTAATCTGCATACCCCTTTCTCCAAAATAAACAGTGACTCTCATGAAACCGCACATAATTTTCTATGTTCTGGAAACCTGACAAATGGCTTTGTTTACCAATTACATCAGTCATCTGTTTAAACCAACTACTGATGGGGACAGACATGCATGCCATGACAGATTACCATCTGGGATAGAGTATGTACTAATTACGAATGAAGGTATCAAACAGAACATATACAAGCTGGTGCCCCCGACATCATCCATCTGCAGCACTGGAGAACCAACAGGAGTAACAGTTAAATTCTGGTTCTCTGGAAACAACAGAAGTAGCACAGTGGATAAGCAAGTATACCACAGTTCCAGTGAATGAGACTGGCCTAGAGTGAAGTGGCCAAGCTGGTCATTTTCCACAGGTATACAGGTCCCGTGCTGTACCTAAACAGTATGTATTAGCAGTGCCATTCTCCCAGATTGTGGCCAGTCATCCCAAAACCTGTCAATTGTTTTGGTCAGAGCTACTCTTATTGTTTATTATTTAAAGTCTTCATTTAAGTTTTTACATTTTTTTTTCAGCACTGTTTAGACATGCGACGAAAACCTAACCCAGCGAACTTGTTAGTGATGTCCTGGTACACCTCTGCATTTCTCACAGAGTTAGAAAACTCCCACTGAAATGTATCTCCAGCCCAAACAGACAGTAGTGCTTGGACTTTGTCGACTTCCCAGTTGTTAGTTGTATCTTCATCATTGTTTTTTGTGCAAATAGTGAAAAACAATGGCTTCTTCACAGGTTGTGATGATACATTTTGACCGATCAGAAATTGTGCAGTGACGCAGTGAGCTCAGCTGCAGCCTGCTTTTGGCCGCATATGGCTCGGATACGGGTCGCTTTATTTGTAATTAAAAAACATTTGTTCGTGGTACAAAATGGTTCCTGGTGCCTGTGGAAATGCACCATAACTGCCTTATCAGCCCCTTCATATTTTTCTAGAGTGTTCTCTCTAGAATGCTTTCCCATTCAAATTGTTTTAGAATATTTGAAACCCCATTCAAATTGATCAGCAATCTTCTCTCTGCATTAACAGTCCTAGAATATTTTCCCTTGTTCACACCATTCTTCAGAGTTTCTCCTTCATTTAAACTGTACTTCAATGTTCTCCTATCTTACATTATTCTATGAAAGTATCTTCTCGTTTGCACCACTCTAGAATGTTGTTCTTGCTCCATTATAATGTAAAGCCAACATTAAAATCTTGGTGTGTGTTGGTGAATGTTATTGACTTCTGCCTGGGTCTACTACAAAAGACAAAACCTCTTTGAGCATCCCCCAAGAAGGCAGCAATCAAAATTGTGTGCATGATCCCCCACACGCTCATCGAAACTTTAAATGTCAGCCACATAAACTTTAAGAGTATTTGGAAAATGGTCAACATCCCACCGGTCCTGAGGGAACCACCGGTTAGCACCAAATACCTGCTTTCAAGAGACAAAACGGTGTCAGATCTCGATTAATAGAAAATATTACATCAACTCTTTTTAAAGTATGCAACAGTATTTTTTCAATTAAAACAGCACTTTTACTTAAGTTTGTATTTGGAAAAAGTACTTCTACTTTGCTGTTTACTTCGTTGTTTTAACCATCAGAGAGCATGTTTCGTTTTCAGAGAGAGAGTTTTCAGAGAGATACCAGTGCATCTAGAAGAACATATTTTGTCCAATATTTGTCATCTTCATTAGTTTTGTCATCCTTGATAACTCATATAGAACATTATATAATAATAACTACTGCTTGATGTGGGGATTCTCGGTATTCTAAAAACAGGTTGAATTTGATTCCAAACGATGGGACATTTTAAGATGAGACTTCTTTGTGAAAAGAAAGATTCTTGTAATTTATGTAGCCTTAAATGCATCAACAACTCTGCTCTGACAAATCGAGAGCAGCTTCTATGAAGGTTCCCATTAGTCACAGCTGTTCTTCAGAATCAGAATCAGAACACTTTATTGATCCCGGAGGAAATTGCTTGCACGTGTTCTTCTTTAATCTACACCCAGTGAGGCCATGGTACAAAACCCGGCTGACCTGCGTGCCGCCACCTGTTCGCATAGCAACATGCTGTAGCCTGGTCTTTGCCTCGCCTCTGTTGTCAGGCCCTGTCAGAAAGTGTCAGAAGGTGTCAGACTGAGGCTGCTCGTGATGGCGGTGGCGTGGGAGAGGCCGTGAAGGCGAGCAGACAGCACAGAGCCCAAACACATTCCCCAAAGTGCCACTGAAGGTTGTTTCCTCAGGAATGACAAATGCTAACATTGCGGCTCCAAATCAATTTCACCAGACTTCTCCTTTTTTTTTTTTCTTTATTACTTCTCTCCCTCCCTTTCTTGTCCTTGGGCTGCATGTCCTCTATCAGCGGCGGGCCATATATCAGCGGCTCAGCAGACCTCGTCTGTGCTGGCGTCTCGTGTCCTCAGCGCTCCGTGATTGAGACGTGGGGACACGATTTCCGCCCGCTTGGAACACGCTATTGCCTTTTGTGCGCGTACACTGACGTGGCTGAGAACATGCACACACCAGGCCCTGCTGCTACAGTCATGTCAGTATGCGTTATTTAAATTACTGCTGACACAGTGTCACTTCACTCTTCAGCCAGTCCCTTAAGTAAGCCCTGCTCTGCCATGGCATGTGGAAACCACACACTGTGTGCAGTCAATTAAAACCCTGTGTTCTTCTCTCCTGTGACTCACACAGGACACGCACGGATTGCACTTTCAGGGCCAATTTCCAGGACCTGGATTAATTTGGGTCTTAGACTGAATTGCAGTGCTAATGCTGAATCACCTTTGGAAAATCTTAAGCATTAGGCTTAAGACACTAAAAAGCAGTGAAAGATGCATCCTCCGCATGTAATGCATGTAAACACGGCATTCAGCAAATGTTAGTGCACAATATATATTTTGCTCAGACCACATTTAATGCCTTATTTCTACATAGTAATTATGTGTTAATAGTAAGTAGTAAGTGTGTGGTCTGTAGAGAATGATACTTACTTTAATGTAGAAATTCAACAAAGATATTAAATTTGTCCAGAGATGCCCAAGCTTTTGCATACTATTATGTTTGGCTCAGACTTTCTCACACATCTTACGAATTAATTAAAAGGAGCAAACAGTTCATTCTGAATTCTTCAGAAATAAAACATATTGAACACTTCATTATGGTTCAACTATTACAGTTAAGCAAACAGCATATAAAGTATCATTAAAGCAATTTGACTTGGCAGCCAATTCTTTATTTTTTCCTGAAACTTGCAGGATTCTACCTTTCTTAAACTGTGTAGTGTTCAGGTAAATGTTATCCAATCTAATTAATCAAATTTGCACTTTCCCATTTACCTATAATTTAGTGAATCAACTTAGATATGTTCGGTGACTGATGTCTCCTTCTTTAGTTTATTCTGGAGATACAAGACAAATGTAGCAAGTAAACATCATACACTTTTGTGAAACCAGGACATATGTAATCAATATAAAATCAGACAAAAAAGCAATTAAATTAATATAATAATTATTATTATTTTATAGCGCCTATAATAATTCATTTATTTATATAGCGCCTTTCCAGAGCTCAAGGACGCTTTACAATGCATGTAGAAAATTAGACTCTAGAATAAATATTACTATTGTTTCAAGCTGGTGTGGTGTACAGTGGCACCAGAAAGGGTTTGGACATGTTGTGGTACATAAGGTCAAATCAAGAGCTTTCGACGTTTTTGCCGTCATTTTAGCCGTGTTTGTCTTTGTACACTGAGCTCTTGATCCTAAACAGGTATAATTTTGGTAAAAAGTCTATTATAAATCTAAAGAACTGCATTAAGGTTTATTAATTTGCCCATTGGCCAAGCTGGCAGATGTCTTGCCACGAATGCTTATAATCCCCACAGTGTAGCCAGTACAGAGCATGTTATACAGAGTCAAATGCTATCAACAGCAGACTGGCACAACTGTTTTGGTGAGTGAGCTGCTGCCTGCCTGCGTCCTCTGAAGCCCCTGACGTGCCCCTTTCCTGCTCGCTGTGACATCACGGCGGTCCTGTCCTGCCTGCTGCTGCTTATCAGGCCAGGGCTGGCTGCAGCATGCGCTAAAGCCTGAAGTGAATCAGAGCCCCCTTGGCCTTTATTATGCAGCCTGCCTCGTTAGCACAAATGATTAATATTCATCCTGTTTTTGAGAAAGGCAGCGCTGCATTTTAAGAAGCATGGTTCAGGGATGGAGGGGTAATTGGGTGGGGTGGTGTATACACACAGAGTATTTTTACCTACACTGAAATGACAAAAAAATGTCCTCGGAATTACCTCAAGAACTCTGTATATTTATCTTCTTGTTGAGAAATGGCTTGCTGTTGTCCTTTGGTGGTGTGGTGGTGTAAAAGTGATCTGGGATATATATATTTTTTCATTCACAGGAGCTCTCTCATGCCATTAACAAATGTCTGACAACCTTGCAAACACTTGTACAAGAGGAAGAAGAGGAATGCTCTGTCGTATACTTGGACCTAATATTTGAGACTGTACAGCCTTAAAAGAGGTGTCTGACATGCTTCTTTTAAGTCTAATTTTCAGATATCATCATACACTATCTGAAAAAGTATTAGGGCGCCTGACAATTACACCAACAGGGACTTTAATGACATTGCATTAAAATACATTTAAATATTTAATATGGAGTTCCCCTTTACAGCTATAACAGCCACTCCTCTTGGAAGGCTTTTCATGAGATTTTGGAGAGTTTCAGTGAGAATTTATGTTCATTCATTCTGTAGAACGTTTATGATTACAGGCACTGATGTTGGATGAGAAGGCCTGGCTCCCAATCTCTGTTCCAGTTCATCTCAAGAGTGTTGGATGGGGTTGAGGTCAGGGCTTTGTGCGGCCCAATCATATTCTTCCAACCATGTCTTTATGGACCTTGCTTTGTGAACTGGGGCACAGCTGGAGTAGCTGGAGTAGTTTCTTTCCCAAACTTGGTCCACAACGTTGTTAGCATCGCATTGTCCAAAATTTCTTGATTGCACTTCACTGGAAGTAAGGGGCCTATCCCAGTACTTTCGTACATAAAGTGTATGTCATTCCTGGAGCCTGTGTGTTTCATATCTGGATCATATTTGCATATATACTATATTGCCAAAGTTTGCGGACACCTGGCCATCACATCTATATATGCTTGTTGGACATCCCATTCCAAATCAATAGGTTCCTCAGGTTTAATAGCCTTCACTATTCTAGAAATTTTTCCACACCAAGCAAAGCACCCCACATAAAACACAAAACAAAAATACAAACATGACATAATGCTGTTAAAAAATTCAAAACCATAACCAACCTACCCCTGAATGGCCTCAGACAGATGCTTGTGTACGTGTACTGGACAGATGGCTGGCATGCAGGGGTGAATGCATGAGCATATAGTGTGGGAATTCGAATTTATAGATGAAGGGAATGGAGATGACGGCCTTTACCATGCAAAGCACAGAGTCCTTTTGCATGCCAAAAGAGTGAATACAAAGCAGTTGACATAAATGCTTGGCACTCGGCTAACCTTTGTGAAGTAACGACTGGAAAAATGGACCCTTCCCTGACCTCGCATGCGAGAAGCAGATGCGCACATCAGGAATGCTACTGTGCACAGCTCCACTGATTCAGAAAATACAGGATACAGTATATGATCCACAGCTCTGTGCTGGTCAAAAATTCAGCGACCTTCCCTGAAGAATGCAATTCAAAGACTTCTGAGCTTGTCAGTACAAAAATAAATGACACTATTCCATGAATATATCTGTCTCTCATCTACTGTCGGCAGGTATTGGAGCTACAGTGAATTAAAGAGTAACAAACCAGCACACAATAGGTGTATTTCTCTTTGATGCAATACTTCATATTTGACCTACCAGTATAAGCTCACTAGTATTCATGTTAAACAACAAAACTGATAATAAAAATGTATTTAAGTGGAATATCATTTACTGGAGGCTTCAGACTGTTTTAAATGCACAGAATAGCTGTGACCTGCCTGCCAACGTGTCCAAACCTTTATTACACGCTTCAAGAACTTACTGATAACTCAGGCATTAGCCAATAACTTTTTAAAGGTTAGTGAATAAAAGGCCTTAGGTGTAATTATGCCCGGAATTTTAAGGAGTTAAAAAAGCATTAGCAAATAAATAGGAAGTTGTCCTTTCTTGAAATGTAGTTTCTGCCTAGCTCGTGTTTACAACTCTGGGTAGGGTCCCTATTTGGTGTCATTGTAAATGAAGTTTCAAAGGTAATTGGAAGACCTCCTCCTTCAGTTGATTCTGTTTATATTCAGTGCAGCCTTAAGAGTGCATGAGCAAAACTTCACATTCCTTTCATCCAGCTTACCATCTCTTTCAATTACTTCTTTCTGAGAGGCACTGTAGGTCCTTTAAAATGAAAACAACCAGTTTCAACAATAGCTTTTATCTTCTGCAGTAAGGTTACTTAAATCTTCTGAGTAGCCCATATTGTCAAAGTCTGCCCACAAGATTCTCTATCCTTGGTGAAAAAAATGCACTGATTCCCATATATCTTATTTAATAATATCTGATTTTATAATGTATAAGACGTGTTTTGCGTAGGCAGGGGAGAAACAATACTTTTTATTGACAGAATGTTAACACCATTTTATACATCATAACATGGGGGCTGAATGAAACATGTAAAGTCATCACTGTTTCCAAGAATGCTCCTATTTAATCTCAAAGAGCAGAGACTGGAAAATGTTTCTGCCCTTTGTTTTAAAGTGGAAAGTTTAGAACGCTCTTTATTATAAAACATTATTGTAGCAGCTTTCCCCAGACATTTATGCGCATTTATTACATTTTGTAATTATTATTTTATAATTTTATAATTGCATTTTAAGTGGGGGGACGGGGGGCAGTTTTACCTTTTGCTGTATTTGTAAGCTGTACTTTATTTTGTGTAGATGCTTTTGAGACACAATTTCTTTAACAAGTGTCTATAACTGAACAGTAAGTTAGGTGTAGGTACTCATTTTCTGTAACCGCATAATCCTTACTAGGGTTGCAGAGCCTCTCCCGGGTTCTACAGGTGCAATAGTGCACCCTGGGTGGCAGTGGACTGGGCAAAGTGCCTGTCCATTGCAGGGTGCACACACACACACACACACACACAATGAAATGTATTGTTATTGTGACAAATAACATCACAAAATATTTAATGTATCCAAAATCTTATTTGTGGGCATTACCAATGTCATTTCCATCTTTCTTAGCCATAGGTTCTGAAGAATTAGAACCCAAATCTTCACAAAGGGGGTCAAAATGATAGAATGATCTCCTACAGAATTTTGACTCACTTTTGCTATTTTTGCTTCTGCAGTTCTTGAGATATTCAGTTCTATATTTTTTGTGCTGGAAAAATAATAATAATATTACAAACGTATAATATGAACATAAAAACATTTTTAGATGACTTAAATGTCAGTTAACATAGTACAGGATATTTGTCTTCATCAAATAGAATATTTCTTTTACTGAATGACCTCTTAACTACATTTCACATTAGATGTGCTGGCATCAGGTTGAAACTAAACTCTGCGTCTATAGATCTTCAGACCTATAGAAATAAAGTATGACAGAAGTTATGTGTTATTGTAAGTTTCTTCATAAAACACTGGCTCATTGATTACCAATGAAAACCTTAATCATCTCACAGCATGATATTGAGATTTATCAGGAAAATGCTGTGATGCGGAATTATATCAGTATCCCCCAGCTCTACCTCTGGGTTCTGATTTCTGCACTCAGCAGCCCAACTCACCAAACAATTAAGCTGATGATTAAGCAATGCAGTTATGTGTGGAGCTTTTGAAGTAAACAAAGCCCATGACAACAAAAGGTTACTAATAGGAATACGTCTCCACGCAGTGCACAAGGTGCGCCGTGATATTCTGACAGGTGTCACTGCATTGCAGCTTTGTGTGCGCTAAGTTCACAAAAAATGTTTTGTAATAAAACCTTGTGAGATGAATATTATGAAGATGCATCCAGAGACTCAGGGACTCATTCAGATGCACTGCAGAGATTCTCAGTGTTTCTAAAATTATATTAAGGAAAATAATAAATTGAAATGAAACCCAGTAATTGAAAATCCTTGATTAGAATAAATGATGTAATATTAGTGAATAATCAGTACGAAGTTAAGGCTAATGCCATGGCCCATGACTTAAGGGGCAGCTGCTTTAATGAGATTTGTTTGTTTTCAGAGAACAGAGCCCACTCTTCTAATAGACATTCCATAGATGCTAATCAGAGGCTGTGCTGTGATGAGAATTCGAGAGGCTGATGGAGTGCTGTGAATAAGGACAAGCCACTTGGCCACAAGGCTGATTTTGAATTCAGAATGGGATGTCAAAAGTTGCGCATTATTGGACTGTGTTTTCAGAAAGAGCACGCAGTCGAGGTTTGATCAGCCCCCCGCTATCATCCGCTTCTTCAATAGCAATCTTCTGTGTGATTAATATGCGTAAAATCAGATTCAACTGAAATGCAAGTTACATCCCAAAAAGGGAAAATGTAGTGCATATGAAACAGAGTCGGGATTTGAAAATGCAGGTCTATAAGGAATCACTTTATTTGCCATATACATCGAGGGTTTTTTTCTTAATGTAATTTCTCTCAGGCTTTGGTCAACTCCACATCTCATGCAACCAACTATTGCAAAACCCAAAAGCATCTTTTTGTTTGGAGATTTTCAAATGTACTGTTTGTGGGGTGGAATATGTTGATGGTCATTTTCAATGTGCAATTTTCTTCCTGTACTAGCCTAGGTCCTGCATTGACCTGTAGTGTAGTGGGCAACCATTGATTTTCACATAAAGGTTTACTGATAGATTAAATTTAGCCAGTTGTCTTCTTGACAAAAAAATGAAGCTACTTTATTACTGTTTGAAATTATTGGGTAACTAATGAATGTATTGATATATTAAATAAAAACATTTGTGTGTCATCAAATTCTTATTTTAATTTAACCAAAGTAAAAGCTAGATACACTTCCTTTGAAAAAAAGAGAGTGGAGCTATGACTCCACTTTGCTGTGCAGGTAGAGACTTAATAGTTTGCGTTAGTCATCCTCTAGGTCTTTGTCTTTGGTCAGTTTCTGAGCCACTCTTGGCTGGATATTTTTGGGTGGTGGACCAATTTCAAGCCAGCAGTGAGACTGAGGTTTAAAAATCTCAGCAACGCTACTGTGCCTGGCACACTCATTCCACCATGCACTCCACAAAGCCGTGAATGGTCTACCACCCAAATAGTATCTCACCAACAGAGTCCCTGTGGTCAAAACAACTGCCCAATCATGCAATGGGTAGTGGGGGGATGAAAAATTGTGTGGCAACAGAAAAACAGGGCTGGATGGTGTAACTGTACACTGAAATAGTGGACCTGTAGGGTAGCCAGTAAAAGACAAACAAGGTGTTTCTAATATTGTGACCATGTTTATCTGATTGCAGAAAGAAGTTCTGACGTGTGTCTGCTATACTCTCTCACCGAGTTCATAGACAGGAAATGAGCAGTTAGGATGTTGCCACTCCATAGCTGCACCTGTTGCCAAAGATGTCCTGTCATCGCTTGCTGAGCAATCTTCCTGCCTCTATTGATTCAAAATCTTGGATGAACACTAACTCCATCCTCGAAAAGAACGCCACTCCGTCCAGGGCCTGCAATAAATGTCAGACGCTATTGACGAGAGTGTGGCTCATGAAGTATGGATTTCTTTTTTTTTTACATTCATTTAGCAGCCTTGTGAAGACGTTGTCCTGTCAGAGACTTTTACGTGTCAACAGGCTTCAGAAAGGCCATGCGGTGACAGTTTGGCCATGCTAACAGCTCTCTTACACCATGCGCCGTGAGGGCTTACAGGAGTTTAAAGGGGAAGAAAAGGTCACAGCTGTGTTGCTGTATCTGGTCTGACAGCAGAACTTCAACATCATCATGACCTGTCCATCAGCCTGCATTTGCAGGAGTGAGTTGTGTTTCACCAACTCTACCTTCAGATTCTTGATATATGTCTGTATAATGTTAGACAGATCCAGTCATTAACACCTAGTTCTGTTTAACACTTACAAGTCAGAGTTGTCCCTGGTGATAACAAAAATATGATTTCTCAGAACTTGTTAAAGAAAGCTGAGAAATTGTGTCTGAAGTGTAGGCTCTAAACGTTTTAATCCGTGCCATGTTATTGTAATGCACAGTCCTGTTTTGTGAAAATAAATAACATTCTATAAAGATGGGTTTGAGATAGGAGGTATGTGCAAAAATCTCAAATTAATAGAAAACATGAAACAAAACAAAAACACGAACACTAACAAAGTCCAGGGTCAAAACTCAAGATACAAAGACATAAGCAAGGCATAACAGTTTAGAAAGGTTAACAGTGTCAGACATTCCACATAGACTGAAACACAGGGGTATATATACCAACTATACAAACAGAAACACTTGGGGAGGGGCAAGAACAAAACAAGTGGGCAAATAAAACCCCACATGGCACATAGACACATGGTAAACAAGGACAAAGTCTTTGTAGTCAAAAAAACGTAACATGGTAAGGGTACACGTTATATTTCCTTTAAGTTTTGTTATCAAAATAAATGGAGCGATTGTTAAACTGTCAATTCACTAATCACAGCAGATATTTTATTTTATATTAAAGCAGTTTAATATCAGTTCAATATCTACTATGTAAAAAGAGATGTGCAAAAAGAGAGATGTATACTAAAGAAATATATACAAAAGAAAAAAAATGCAGTTCTTAAGTGTACATTCACATAAGTAATTTGGGACCATTTCTATTGGACAGCTGTCATTCTGAAATAGTGTATGAAAAAGCAGAGGTTTTGATGTGACAGCAACGGCCCAATTTTATAAGTTACTAACAATGTACCCTGTACAACTTTCCCTCTCTTTTACGGCACCTTGCAGTTGTCCATCACCAAAGCAGAACTCATATTTCGGTGTGTGAAGAGTCATGGAACGGTAATTTCAACCCAGCAAATGACTTCTATTTCCTATGACATGCCAAATGAAAAGTCAGATTTTTCTGGGAACACCTGAATGTAATTTTTTTTTCCTGTATTTTAGTGGCGAGTGTCCAGCCGGTGCTGCCAAATTGTGACCCACACCTGACCCTCATTACTGCCCTTCCAGCAGCAGCAATCATGCACTCACTCGCTCACTCACTCATTTTAGGCTGCCTCCATCTCAGCTGCAACCTATTTGCAATTCTGTTGTGCTCCTTTTGTTACTAACTTTAAGACAAATGTACATATCTTTTATGTTTACATTCTATATTGTTCTCTTTTATCCCATAACCATAACTCGGCTCCTATTTATAAAGTGATGGGCATTATTCTGTTTGATCCATAAATAAGGGAGCTGGCTCTCTAACACCTGTATCTCAACCTGGTGTAAGAATATACCTTTCCCTACCTTCATTAATGGCCTAATCTGAAAAAGAATTTGGTCAATAAAAACAACGAAAGACTATAATTTAGTAAAGTAAAGTGGATCACAATCCTATGTGAAGACACCACAATGTGACATTCTTTTTCTGCATTTAACCCATTAGTCAACTGAAGCAGTGGGCAGTCAATGACACAGACCCCAGGACCAGTGTGTGGGGATGGTACCTTGCTCAAGGGTACCTCAGTGGAGCTACTGGCAGTCCGAGAATTCAAACCCACAACCTTCCTGTCACAGGGACCCTAACCACCAGGCCACCAGTTTTAGTAGAGTGCTCTGATATGTAATAAAAGTTTCTTATTAAATTATGTTAGCTACCTGATCGCTGGAACCAGCTGCCAAAAGAGGCTCCTATGTGCTTCTGATTTGGCCAGACAGTTCTTTCTCTTGTGCTTTGCGAGCTTAAGCATTTTTGTCTAGGCTTGGAAGTTCTTTTCATGTTAATTAATTTGTGGGGCAGAATTAGTTTTCCTATCCATTTTTAAATGAACTATTTAAATACTTTTCATGATTATGAATACATATATTTGTATTCATATTAATATGTTCACACACATATAGTTATGTATTTAGACAGTTTAAAAATCTGACAATCAGTTTGTGTATGAGCTTTTTCCACAAGCACTGTCTGTCATGGTGCCACAAAGAGGCGTTAAGGAAAATACCTGAAAGTCTTTATTTTATACAGAACTCAAATTCAGCCACATGCTGTACAGGATCGTCCAACCCTCGCAGGCCCCTTGTGAGCCTCTGCTCGGTGGAGGACCGTCCTCCGGCTGCTACTTTTCCCCCAGACTCTCAGCCTCACTCACTAGTCCTGTCCCCTTAACACAGCGTTTCCGTGGCTCTGCTCATCTCTTCCACTACCCCTGGTTTCTCTTCGGATGCCTTGGCCTGGTCTGTAGGAAGCACACAGAGAATAAAGGAAACATAGGTCAATGCAGTTTCTGGTTTTAGCTACGAACCCCTTCCCACAGGAGCTCCACATGGGCAAACATGGTTTCATGAAACATGGTTTCTTTACACAGTCTTACTGGAGACTCCTCTCTCTCCACTTTCACCCGGTATGTGAGCGTATTCCCAGGCAGAATCTGGAAATCGACTAGCTTTTCTACTAATACTCATTCACTCTCCACCAATCACACAACGCCTCATTCACACGGCTCATCATTGAGAAAACACATTTAACTGGACCCGTCACGAGCACCAGGCAACCCAGCCTTCATCTCATTAAACGTGATCTCAGACTGGTTTGCCTCGTAGCTCATGACCATTTGCACACACGTACTCACTCATACCCTTGTCCATCCTGAGCCGTCATCCCCCTAATACTCAGGTGACTGGTTCCGTTGTGTGTGCGACTGAGATGGCCCAACTGTTACACTGTCCAGTGCAAACATTATTAATCACTATTGTTCAAAAGTCTTGAGCCACCCCTCATTTCTTCATATGTTGCTTCCAAAGAGCCAGTATTTTTTTAATCACAGTCTGATGGAAAAATTCTTCAGGCTTTATGAAAGACTTGCAAAGCTGTTCTCCTTTCAGTCCAGTCAATGTATCTGATCAGTTTCAGCCATGCAGTGATCTAAGTATGAAAAATAACAATGCCATCTAACTTAAAACCTGAACCAGTGAAGAAACAGGTGCAGATGATTCCAGATGATCAGGCAGTGATCAGTATATTGGTGGTGCTGAATGCTGAGTGGTTGGAACACCTTTATCTAGGTACCTTGTATCTTTAGGCACATTGCGAACTGTTGCAATAAAACATTTGCTCTCATTTCTTCAATTTAATCGACTCAATATGCCAAATATAAAACAGTTTGACAGTCATAAAAAGAAATGAGGGCGCGTCACCCCCCTGGGGTGGTTTGTCGGGCGGCAGCCTGCACCCAGTGGCCTGGCACGTCCTGGGGGGTGGGT
>JBBJLR010000133.1:24050642-24063871 GCA_037577145.1 Brachypetersius gabonensis | reverse complement strand
CACGCACACGCACACACACAAACACGCACGCACACACACACGCACGCACGCACACACACACACACACACACAAACACACACACACATACACACAAACACACAGACACACACAAAAACACACACAAACACACACACACACACAAACACAAACAAACACACACACACACACAAAAACACACACAAACACACACACACACACAAAAACACACACACATACACAAAAACACAGACACACACACACACACAAACACAAACACACACAAACACAAACACACACACACAAACACATACACACACACACACACAAAGCGCTCCATCACACTCGGGCCCTGGCACTCTAAAAACGCTCACACTGGTTCTTTGTAAATGATTAATCTGAAGTGGATTATTTTTCTCACCCAAAGCCAGAGATTATTTGGCAGAGTCAGACAATGGCAGGAGATCAAAGCAGGACAAGGTTCTTTGAAGGCCTCTGTCAATAATGACAGCTCTTGTGGAAATCTGGCGAGAGCAGATGCTGAGGATGCTGGGTGTATGCTCGACTTGCTCAGCGAAGCGTCTGTATCTGTGTAATAACCTCTGATTAAATAAAGAAAAATAAAAAAGGGCCTGATTATTATTTCAGTCTTAGAAAAACAAAAATATAGTGTTTCAACTGAGAGTCGTGGAATTGGAACTCTGTGACTAGAGTAGAACATTTTACACACTGTGAATAGTGTAGAACATTCTAGAACATTGTGAAAAGAGTGAAACACTCAAGAGTCTGACAGATCGTTGTACAGCAAAGAAAAAGAAAAGTGTAGAGCAGAGAACATGTGAACTGGGAAAATATTGTAGAACAGGGAAAATTTAACAAGGTTGTATTAATTAACTTTTTTGTAGGAAAGCTTTCATAACATTTGCACAGGTACATTCCCATAAAAAGTACTAAAAAGGCTGTTTAAGTGATGGTATGTCTCTCTGTAAGAAACTAGAGATGTGAAGTTCCATTAAAGAAAAACAAATGTACTATGACTAACAGTTGCTAACTAGCAGGACTGATCCTCAGCTGGAGATTTCATGGCCCACTGCAGTCAGGATTGTTCACAATTCTGCATGAGTAATCAACTGAAATCTGTTGGACTCAAAAGCCAATACGTTTCCGACTCCTAGAAGCATTCCAGCCATTTTTTATTTTGCTAATAGAAGCTATTCATTACTGTCACCAGCAAACATTTCCTGCATTGTTGAGGTTCATGTCTTAAGAGTCTGTACTTGAATCAGAGTGTAGAAATCCAGCCGTTCAATACAAAATGTCCTGAAGTGGCTTTCTAAACATAAGAGCTAACAATAATGAATGGAGTGCCTTTTTTAATGGATCAAAGCAAAATTAATTCCATGCAGTGTGACCATGCTAGTTTTCCTCTGGCTAAACTATATGGACTATTAACAGTATTTACATGTTCCCGCTTGCTCAGACCCAAACCAAATATCCAAAGCATCCTACATGCTTAGGATTTACAAAGTCTAGTTCTCCGCCAAGCAGATGGAAAGTCTTTTCTTCTCTGTCTCTAAAGCACCATGAAGGACACACTGCAGGTCCAAAAACTGATGCTATCACCACATGCTGGGACATTCTTCTTTTTTTGGAGAAAGCATCATCCCCTTAAGCCAGGCTGATCTTCTAAAATGTTTATTCACATTATTTTATAGCATCACTGAAAAAATGGTTCTTTAATGGCATCGCTGGAAAAAAATGAAACATTTGTAGTTTTAATGTATTCATTTGCAAAAAAAAATTTATTTTAAGAACCATTAAAAGTTTCTTTAGGGAGCCAAAAAGTGAAGTTTTAAGTTACGGTTCTTTAACTGTATAAAAGAAACCTTTTTTTCGGGTAACCATAAGAAACTAGATATTTGTGAGAATGAAGAATTATTACACACTTAAATAATTCAGTTCTTCAACTGTACATCCAAGCTAAGACCCGAGAGCCCACCAGAGCTTTCTTCCATTAGAGCTGTTGAAGAAATCTGTCTCTGCAGCACAGATAACCTATTGCTAGCCCTGCTGGGTGATGGTTTCACACCAAAGGTGTGTTAACATCTTTTAAACGTTTGCATCCTTCTGATTTGCTGAAGTGACTCAGATGTCTTACAGTATGACACACCCTCAGGCCTCCATGACATACTTTACAGATTAAGGTTCTTGACAACATTTTGTAGGCACAGATTTTTGTGTCTCTGTACAATTTATGAGACTTAAAATCTGCACCCATGTTATGGTCCACTGCAATCAGCATTGCTCTTTTGTATTGTTTCACTGATCTCCATGCATAAATAATTGAGAATTTTTGGTGGTGCTCAAAATCAATGTATTTCCCACTCCTGAAAAGACAATCATTTTATTTGCTCATAAAAAAACTATCACCACCAAATATTTCCCACATTGTTAAGTACCACGTGTTCAGAAACTACATTAAAGGAAAGGTACATTTGAAACTGAAAGCATATTTAATAAACCAAACCGCTCAGTCAATCATAACTGGAGTAAGTGAAGCACCTCTGATTTCGGGTTCCAGCGTGACGTATACTCTCATGCTCATGAGCTTATGGAAAAGTTTTTAGTGCATCCTCGGAGGCTTAGTTTGCAGATAAAAGTTTTCGACAATAGTGCTCACTGGCAGTTCTCTGTCACATGGAATCCTTGTCAAAGAGAAAGCTCTGTCTGAGGTCCATTATTGTAGCTCGCTCTGTACCCTTCACAAAATCTGACCAAGTGCTTTAGGGGTCCACCCCCGCCCGACTCTTCATAGTCCATTAAAAAGATCGGTAAAGAGTCTCTGAATTCATATTTTGATCTTTAATTACTGATGATGCGCCGTCATAAAGATCTTTCGTACTCTTGTGTATGCAGGCCCGCGTGTTAACCCTCCAGTTGTAAGTCATGCTACACTAGTGAGCTAAAGCATCAGGCCTGTGGTCCTGTAGGTTCTACTAGTCATGACAAGCCTCCAAAAAGACACACACATAATTTATACAAATTTAAATTAAGTCTAACTGGCATATTTTTGTTGCTGTAGTAATTTTTGCCCAAAGTTATGTCTGGAATACATTTTCCATCTTGTGACTAAAACAATGCAAAAAAAGTCTGCCACAACTCTAAATTCCAGGCAAAGGATATCAACGTTTACTCCACTGATATTCTGTGTTCGTTAAACATGCATTTTGTTATTGTTGCTTTGTTAATAGAACAAGACATTGCTGTAGCTGGATCCAACAGTTTTCCAGTTTCAGTTTTACTCAGTTTTTCAAGATGTTCGGCCAGGAAATTGGCAAAGTGAAGCGAACATTTGGCAAATGTGAACATATCACAGCACACAGTGTGAACTGCATGAAATTCTTTCTCTGCATTTAATCCATTCATCAAGGGAAGCAGCGGGCAGCCAGGAACACAGCGCCCAGGAAGCAGTGTGTGGGGACGGTTCGTTACTCAAAGGAAACTCAGAGGTACCACTAGTAGTCCTGAGATTTGAACCCACAACCTTCTGATCACAGGAGCTACTCCCCAACCACCCTTAGAAGTACTATGTAGCATTGACAAGAAAATCATATAGTTTAAGATATTTTATTTCACTCATTATTTATCAAACATAAATCAAGCAGAGAAAAGCCATCATAAGTGTAAACTAAGTTTTTAGTTAATACCACATTTATGTTCACACAAAATATTGTATACTACTCTTAAAATGAAAAAAAAAATTACATTTTATTTTATATTCAGAAAATGTTATTGTGTACAAAAAAGTAGAAATGACCAAAAAAAGTAAAACAAATAGAAAAATAATCAGAAATGCAGAAAAAAAACATCTATGGAATAGATGTGGACAAATATATCATACATAGCTTTCTAGTGTATTGTGTAATTTAAAGTTACATCATTACATTTAATTTATATAGAAGTTGGAGTGCAATAACAAGTTGCGGTGTCCTAATTTATTTCTTATCAGAACCTAACAGAGCCATGTAGTCTTTCATACACTTTGGCACGTAGGATTCGACTATAAAGTAATTTCTTGTTCTATTTGTATTTTATCACAGATTGTATGATGGCATCTGCTTCGTGGGGGTCATAAATAGGTTAAGCAAAATACCCAAACCAGCATGAACCTTCAAACATGTCAAAACAGTGGCATCCTTCCCAACTGTTCTCTTGATCTAGTCCCCCAGCACACACACTTGCACACACACCCGCACACTCCACGCTGGTCTGGGTTTGGCCCTCCAGCATCAGGCATCTGTGCTGCTGCCTGTGCTACAGTACATCCGCCGCGGCGTGAATAATGGACACACTCAGCAATTAAAAATTGAAATGAAGACACAGCAGCATGAGGAATTTAAAGGGAGCGAGGGGCGTGTCGAACAACTGCTCGTAATTTGCCTTCTCTGTGTGAAACCTTCGCTCTGTGTCGCTCAGTATTTTTGCTCCAATTAGCGTTGCATCACGTAAAGAATGTAGGGGGTGGGCAACATCCAAGCACACTGCAGGGCTTCTTGATGGGCTAAGGTCAGGATGTCCTTGATGTGGTCAGCACACTAGCACTCATGTTTCCTTTGAGTGTTACGGAAAAGACAATGAAATAACAAGCCTTAGCTAACAAGTCACACTTGACTCCAGTTGCGGCAGATACACTCACCATCCATGAATCCCTGAATGATGAAGGGCCTATGGAGTACATGAAAGCAGTACATGACCATTGTTGGTGTGTTCGAATCGTGTGCATTATTCATGAAGTAGTATATGAAAATTCTCTTACTAAAGCTGGGCATACACTGTGCGATTTGTTCAGTCATGTTATTCAGCTCCTGCTCAAACTGTACGACTGAATCACAGGGGTGAGAAGATCGTAGCTCATAATGCATGTTCTCACACTATACGGCTAGATGCTCTGATGCGACCTGACTGCTCGTACTGTACGTCCTTACCAGGCAGTTGCGGTTGTGATAATTTTGTGAGGCCACATCGAAAAGGCTTGGATCAGCTTGCCACAGCTCTACAAGTTGGGCCTCCATTGCTTGTGCCCAGATCACACACTGCGCTGCCATGCTGTTCCGTCTTTTTCACATCCATTTCTGTGTTTGGGTATGCGCAGTGTGAGAGGTTGTGTTAAATCGGTTTGTGGCTCTCCTTCAACAGGTTTGATTTTCTTGCGACCATACGATTGCCGATCGGGAGCTGCTCGTGAGTGTTAACCGCTTCTAGTTACCCCATGTATACTACACGATGCATGACATATGATTTAGGCTAAACTTGGGCCGATACACAAAATGGTGGCATGAGTGAAAAATCATCTCAAAATGGGCCAAAAATCGTACAGTGTATGCCCAGCTTAAAGTAGTTTTGAAGGCACTTACAGCATGGTGCATGATTCCAATGAAACTGAAAAGCCATTCAAGGCTGAGGGGTGTCATTTACCAGCAGTGGAGTGCAGGAACTATTTGCACATTTAAGTAGCTTTGACAGACAGAAAAAGCATGTGTTTGTGTACCAAACAAGAATAACCTGTGAAGTGCAAAGCCCATTATGTCCAAATTATCTATACAATTTCTACTAAGCATCTCTATAGCTTTTAATCTAACATTAGATATCACTGCTCAAACCAAATTCTTTATTAACTGCTTCAACACAGAGTGTTAGTAAATTTGATTTCAACAAATAAAAGCAGTGTGAATTGGTCTTTGCTCTCTTCGATGCCTGATGTTTGCTGACCCCACCCCCACCTCCCCTTTGTGGGTTTTCCCCTTCCACTTGTAAGCTGAGACTTTCCTGAAAGGTTTCCCAGAATCAAAGATCATGTATCTTTACTGATTGTTTCTGTGACCTAAAATAATAGATTTTTTGGTATTTTTGTTCTTTATGGGTGTTCATGTGTGAAACTAGTTTAAAACCCCAGCAATTCTCTTTATTACATGTTGTTTTGTCATATGATTTATGACAATTTACCATTTGTAGCAGCATGCTTGGATCTGTGCTACTTACATGCTATGGGTTAATGTAAATATAGTTCATATTGGGGGTAGTTTTAGATGTTTTTTTAGTAGTTTGGGCAACTTTATGCTAATGAATGGATAACACTGGCTCAGTGAAGGTGGATTGTTCATGCATGAAATGACTCAGCAAAAACTAAAAAAACTGACAGTTTAAATTAATGTTGAGTTGTGATCAATGCTAGAGATGAGACAGTGGTTACTGAGAGTCAGAAATTAGCTATGGTTGCATTGGTCAACATGCTATAGAGTCTTTTCCTGTTGTCCACCAAGAATTACAGATAAGACCTTACACAGAATTTTGATAACTGTCTTGTGTGCATGATGTGTTGTCGAGTGCAGAAGTTGGAAAAGATGATTTTTTGAGGCACTTTGTTAAAGAGGAACAACTTCTGGCAAATTTTCTGGAAACTGTTCACTGAATGGTTTTGACAAACCTTCACCAACCTCAGTTAAGGCAGAAAGTGAGAATGTCCTTGTAGACAGAATCAGAACAGAGGTAGACTTTTTTGGCAGCAGGTGAGAAAGTGGCAGGGAGGGAGAGGCAGCGAAAAGAAGGAGAGATGACAGAGAGAATAAAGCGAGGATAGAACGGTAAGGTCAAGGCAGAGGCAATGGCAAAACAAAGAGAGGAGTGCTGAGGGCTTGGAAAGAGAAGAAAGGATGGACTGGGAGGCAGGATAGGGAGAAGTCTTTTTCACAGTTTAGACATACTTGTTACTAAATTGTCACTTAAATGAAACGACTACAAATCCCAGTTATTTTTGCATTTTTGTAGATATAAAAACATTCTCGACTGTCCAATTCAAAATGTGTGGCTCACACTATTAAACATATTTTTCTCTTGCATTTAATATTTCAAATGATGGTGCTCTTGTGGCTGAGTAGACTTGTTTCTCCTGTTTAGCACATTTCATTGTACCACTGACCCATGACATATGACCACTGAAATCAACCTTGAACCCAAGCGCAACTAAATCGCTTTTCAGACATTGTTGATATATAGAAAGAAAAGTTCAATCTCATTCTGTTCTGTCAATTACTGGGTCAAGCTTATTTTTAGAATGCCAGTGTTTGTAACAGAAGCATTCATCTTTGATATTCCATCTGATATTTTGTCAGATTGCTACATGCATGTAGGTGTAGTATGTCAGTAAGGAAATTGGATACAACAAGCACAGTCAAGGATCTTGTGTCAAGATTGCAGACAAAATGAAAAGCTCTCTTCATTATAAAAATACACTGAAGCAGACTTAACATAGGAATTAACTGGAGAGGGGTAGTAATCTCTATGTGAAGGATATTCAGAGAAAAATGTATGCAGGATGTTAAGTATAGCTTATATAGCACACTTTGTGCTGTAGCTTTAAAGCCAAAAATGGCAAGTCTTTGAACATCTGCCCTCACAAAGCTGCATGTGATATATTCTTTATCATTACCATTGTATGACTTATGAGTTGTTTATTGTTTTTTTAAATTACAAATGGCATTCATTTCTATGTTCGTTTGAAATATTGTTGAGCTAATGAAGAGCAGGTCTTGAAGCAGGTCTAGAGTTCATTTGTAGTTGAGACACAGTTATATACACTCTCTTCTTGTATTTTCATTGTTGGTTTATTATTACTCCCTTCTGCTTATGGGTTTTCCCAATAAACTGTTACTACTTTGTCAGTAAATGCTGATAGGTACCTGATAAGTAACCTGGCACTTAATATTACAGATCCAGTGGCAGATATACAGGCAGGTCAATGTGGAAGATATTTAAAGTCGCAGGCGAAGTGACAAGACCAGAGACAGGTCAAGTAGGAAATCTAGTGGTGGCTGACACCTGACCTGACAAAATTGCACCATGATTTTTTTGCTGCGTAACCTTCTGTTATTTATCTTGAAATAAACTTTTATTGTTCACAGAATTGTCATGGTACTGTGGCTTGGGTATCTTTTTTCCCATTTAGTAAGTTGCTTTTAATAAAAGTGTTTTTTACATGTCATGTGAAATGGCAGGTTGAGTGGAGGACCCGGCTCCTGAGGGAGGTTCAGTGGTAGGTCTAAAACCAGATCAGGAAGGAGGTCCACAAAATCGTTTTTGTGTAAAAAAACGAAAAGATCTGCTTGCTTTGATAAGACTGAGTCATACTGAAAAATATTTTTCTACTTGCAAAAGGAATACCGTGGCACAATTTTTTTTTTTCCATTGCAAATAAAGAAAGCCATATCTGACCCTTACCCATGCTGTCGCAGTGCTGCTCAATGGCAGTGTTGACATTTAGAAAGAGACCACTGTATTTTTACTGTCTGCGCAAAAAACAACAGTGGATATACAAGCTAACAACAGGGACGTCGACAAATACTAATACGACAAAAGTACAAGTACTAATCTGTGTCGGCTGAAGATACATTTCAGTGGGTGTTTTCCATGATGCAACAAATGTATCTTAAACGCTGTGCAAAAAGTGAAGGTGTACTTGCCCATCATTAACAAGTTAACCAGGTTAGGTATTCGTCAAACAGCTTAAGAATGTCGAGAAAAATGTAAAATTCAAATGAGACCACAAATAATAAAACACTACAACAACAAAAGCAGTTTTGACAAAATACCTATGGAAACATGTCTGCTATATGGAGATACTGGCACTCACAGAATGCCTCTCAGCCAGTCACACTGGGATGTCAGAAATTTGGTATACTTTGGTATACTAAATTTTATTTTGGAGCAATGGCATAACAGAAGCTTGTAAAGTAAAGAAAAAGGTAAACACTGAAGTACAGAGTCCAGCTCTGAACTTTAAGAGGAAAAACTTAATTGCCTATATAGCATGAGTTCCATACCACCATGCAGTAAAGACATCTTCTCGTAAATTGCTGTTAGATATTTACCGCTAGTTGTTCCTGCTTTAAGGTGAGCTGAGCTTGCATTAGTGACATAATCTGGGTTTTCCCCCAAGGCTCAGGGGAAATAAGCAAGGGCCAGGTCCTTTGGGCAGGATTACACGTCATATATAACACTGGGCAGTTCAAAGGTTTATGCTGCCCACAGGATCCACACACTGAAGAGGAGATTTTGGGCTGCACAAGGCTGAAGCCACACACAAAATGGCCATGCTATGCTATGTGTTAGTGTAAGTTATGAAAATGTAACCACGCAATGACCTTGCTAGTGAAATCCAGTACTTACTGCCATTTTTGGTAAATATGTGCATTTGTTTTTGATTGATTAGTAAAGGTTCATGAATCTGAGTGTCCATTGATGGAGTAACTCTAAAGCTTTATTCGGCTGTGAATACATACATACAAGCGCACACACTTGGCTGCCTTTCAGCTAATGAGAAATGAGGCTAAATGGATGCTCGCACTGTTAGAGTAGGCTTCTTATCTCTGTCTCTTAATAGTACCTAGGGAATTGAGCATATGGCTTAACCTCAGTGATGTGTGTGTGTGTGTGTGTGTGTGTGTGTGTGTGTGTGTGTGTGTGTGTGTGTGTGTGATACGCAAAAGATGTGAAACTAGTAAGGCATATGTGATGCTATAGGCATCAAGTGTATGAAAATTTTTTATGATCTCAGGGGTAAAAAAGCTCAAAACGGTGCCCTGTTTTAGGGTTTCACTTTCAAAAAGAAAAAAAAGCCTCCTTAGGCTGGTGTTAATGCTAGCTTCATTTGATGGTATTTTATTTGACAGCATGGTGTCATTTTCTTGCTGATTTTTCTCAATCTCTCAGACTGAGCAATTTCTGCATGAGTTAAACCCCACAAATGTTGTTAAAGGGCTGTGTAAAGATTTCTTTAAGGCCACGTTCAGCAGCCCTCACTGAAATAGGCCTAAATGACATCCAGGCCTAAGTGGGCTTTCAGATAAATAGCTCTGAGCACAATGACACTGACAGCCCCTCGGGCTACAGACAGAACGACAAAGCCTTGTATATAAAAATGAAAGCTGCACTGTTTATGACAAGCCGCCGAATGAGCTCCAGCAAACGTATCAGTTTTATGGCAGCTCTAAATCGGGTTGTTACGGCAAAATTTATCGCTCAATCCCGGGGCCGCTGCAAAGTGTTACAGAGGTTAGACAATGGGGCGATAAAAGCGCGACGAAATAATAATCTCAATAAGCCACAGAACATGACCTGTAAAATGATTAGAGAAGAGAATGACAGAAATATTCCACAAGCTCCGGGTGCATCTCAGAATTACAGCTTTATTAGATTGGCTGCGTGGCCATCTCTGCGCCAGGCTGAAGATGATTGGAGGTGATCGGAGGGTAATGGGAAAACTTGAAATCTATTGGTCATATTTACTGAGCCTTCCAAAGGAGCAAAAAGGGCCACAAGTGGTATGTGTCCTTTAAGTGGAGCTGGATTAATCCCTCTGTTTTAATGTGATCATTGAAAACATCATTTCAGAGCGAGGACAGGCTGAGTGAGATGAGGGTAGCACTGCAAAGACTAGCCTGAGTAAATGTTATGGAAAAAAACTGATGGCAGTTTTGGTCCCACCGCTAAGTGCATGTAGATATGAGGGGAAAGGACTTATATGTTTCTGCCTAATAGTTGTACAAAAAACAAATTGAAGAAAGGATGTGTTTGTGGATCTGGCACATTTTTCAAATTTCAAATAAAACATGAAGAGGGGACTATGCCAGTCATCCATATGTATAAACTACTGTGCAAAATTAAACGTAAAACCATTTATTTGGGCAGTAAGTATTCTGCGCTACCATTATAATAACATTTGTGTAAGAACTTAAACCTCCAGGCCCAGCATTTACAGTTTCTGTCTGATCAGGGCTGTGCAGAGACATTTAGAGAGACTGGGTGCAAAATGTCAGAGGTGCACAAAGAAGTAGGATTCACAAACAGATAAAGTAAGAAACCCACTACTTACGACTTCACTGAAAGGAAAAAAAGAAAAAACTTCCAAAGAAAAAAAATTCTACCTGGATGGAATGCACCAAGATCAGGTATTCGTAAACTAAAGTATTATAAATCTTTTTTGTAAGCAAAAAATCTTGTTAATTTTTTATTCTTTTGCGTACATTATATTGTGTGTTTTTTTACAGGCAAAACTGACTTCAAACATCATGGTTGCCTAAGATTTTGAGCAGTACTGCACTGTATATCAGAGGTGAACCATGAATATTAAGGATAGGCCATACATGTTGATGTCAGAACATGCAGAACATCATTTCCACTACTATCCCTGTGAAATTGCAGGATCATGGTAGCAGTAGGTAACTTGAGTTCACATTAACTTTTTTAAGTCTGTTCTAGATTAAACATGGGTATTTGAACCTAGATATTTGGTAAAAGATGTTATTTATGTTGAAGGCCCTCAGGTTCCCCACTCTAGGCCTAAAATAGCTTTTACTTAAAGAAGTAAAAACTATATTAGCTTTCGAACCCTGAAGATCCTAATGGGAATACCTCACAAAGACACACTACAATGTGTGTGTGTGTGTGTGTGTGTGTTTGTGTGTGTGTGTGTGTGTGTGTGTGTGTGTGCATCTGTGGACTGAAAACCGGCAGAAGGCTTTGTGGGTTGTTCTGGGTGCATAAGGTCCTGCCAGCGGAGGAATGATTAAGACAGTGAATCAGAACAGTGACTGTAAAATCAGGAGGAAGGCATACGAGTTTAAACTTATCCCACTGCTCAAACAATTCCCTTGGTAGAACACGACTCACCTTAGAACATGCCTGAATAAATCCGCCAGCTTTAAGGAAATGTTTCTGCAGCCACATTTGGGAGTCAAATATGCAGGCTTAGCTTCTCTTTATTCATTCTACAGACTTTTTCATAATTACCCCATTATGATGAATTAGCAGCATGTGTGCTGTGGAGCGTTAGCTTCCCTCCAGTGGCATTTTAGCTCATGCTACTCACTCAGGTTTTCACCACTCAGATTCCTGGGATGGCTTTGGGTTGCTATGCTGGTCCACGGGGGACAGCCTAAATCGTATGTAGTATTTGGTATATAGGAAAGTAGTAAAAACAGGGAGACAGATAATAATTATTGCAAAGAATTAGAAATCTAGGTGTGTATGTAAGTTTGCCTGATTTCCACTCTCATCAGCATTTTTATGGCAAACTCGTGTGATGCTGTGCTATTTAAACACATCTACGCACTTTACGAAATGAATATTGTTCCCACAGTTTTTCTTCTCAGTGCCATTTGATAGGTTTTTCAGTCGTTTAGCTGCTGCTTAATTTTGCTAAGCTTCCATTTTTGTTACCTGGTAAAGTGTTAGTATGCAAAATAAACACAATGCTAATTTGGTTATTAAAGTTAGGGGGTGCAATCTAATTAAGCAGCAGACTCCAGAATTGTACTGTTCCTGTGATTAAACAAACTTTTTAATTGTACCCTTTACAGCTTTGGTTGTAAGTCTTGTTGTGTGAAATGCCCAGTATTAACACGAGGAGACAAATCAGGATGATAAACATAGTTTATTATACTTCATCATTTAAATAGAATTAGATGGAATAAATACACTTTAATTAATCCATGTGTTGTGAACTGTCATTTTGCATTAGGTTGAATGAGATGTTTGCCAGCATTCTGCAAAACCTGTCCAGACTCCCACATATTTTCAATTTTCAATTCAATGTAATTTTATTTATATAATGCTTTTTACAATGAATATTGTCACAAGGCAGCATTAGAGAATCCAGATCTCAGCCGCTAGTGTGCAAGCCAATAGTGACAGAAGTGAGGAAAAACTTCCTAAAGCTGGAGGAAGAAACCTCAGGAGGAGCCAAGACTCAAAAATGGGGACCCATCCTCTTTTGGTCAACACTGAGAGAAAGAGTAAAAATTGGAGGCCTCTGTGTACAGACATATTTGTTGTTGAATAGATTGGCCATCACTGGCTAACTGAGTATTTGTGGTCAGTAATGTGTGAATTTCAGATATACTTCATGCAAAACATAATTCAATCAAAGTCAGTTTTCAGAGTTAGATTCACAACAACAGCCACAGGGAGATCAGTTTTTATTCTTAAAAAGTATCAGTATTCTCCCACTAACAGTAATGAAAAGCGCAATAATCCTGAGGTGGTGTGTCTGGGGAGTCTTTGTCTGCATATTGACTCACAAATACTTCCAGCATACTCACTTCAAAAAGTGATAGATAGCTAGATGGATGGATGGATGGATGGATGGATGGATGGATGGATGGATGGATGGATGGATAGATAGATAGATAGATAGATA
>JBBJLR010000133.1:24029744-24044744 GCA_037577145.1 Brachypetersius gabonensis | reverse complement strand
GTGGTCTAGTGGTCAGGTTACTTTTCTCTGGACCAAGAGGTCATGGGTTCGAATCCTACCTTCAGCATACCACCACTGGGTTCCTGAGCAAGACTGTTAAACGCAAGTTGCTCCAGGGAGACTGTCCCCTGTAGTTCGGGAATGGAAGTCGCTTTGGATAAAAGCGTCTGCTAAATGCTGTAAATGTACATTTTTAAAATGACTAACATAGCTGTTAATTCTGCATTTAAGATGAATTATTTCTTGCTCTGCAGCATCTTTCACTTTGGTTATGGAGTCAGCAATGATATCATTCCTACAGTCTGTTACAGTTTATGTACTGTTTATGTAATCAACAGTTCATTTAACCTTACTATAGCGGTTACTAATTTGAGGGTCCATACCAGGGGGAAACACATTTTTCTGCCTTTCTCTAAATAAAAAAATACTGTTGAAGAGTTTAAATGTAGCTTTTGCTTCCCATGCTATGCAGTCTAATTTTGAACTTGTCCATACTGGAATCTCTACAATGTATAAACTGGACTATACTGTTTAATCTATGAAGTGTTTCTTTCCGTTTGATGTATTAGTTGGTCCTTACTGGTCCATTTATAAATTAGGCAATAGTTGTCCATATACAGTATAGAAATTATGCTGAAAAAGTCAATTTTGAATTCACTGCTCTTGTGAATTATATATTATACTATGAACTGGTCCATTTAGAAACTAGCACTTCATGGTTTAACAGTCTATACTGCATGACAGCTAAAATTACAAAAGGGGGAAATCGCTGCTCTTGTGATATTACAGAATAAATACATTCCACATATGACATTTTAGCCCCTTCTTTGAAAGGGCAAGGTGTGTCTCAGTATGAACTGCTTTTGAATGAGGAATAATACATGACAGTCAATCAGAACTGAGGTCATTTACATAAGTCACATGGTGAGAAACAATTTAAAATGGACAAAAGTAGTTGGAAAATGGATATGTTCGAATAACTGATACTTAAAGTCACACAGAAATGTAGGATATAGCATATACTGTGAAATATTTTTCAGTTTTCAAATATCACTGGTACTAGTTTTGGAATCCTAAAGTCTATGTTTCTCTTTCTCTCTGCCTGCTAAAGTCTCTCTCTCTCTTTCTCTCTGTCTCTCTCTCTTTGCCTCTGTGTGTGTGTGTCTCTCTCTCTATGGCTCTGTCCCCTGCTCTTCATCAACACATCCTCCTTCAGACACCAGCACCATTCCCACCACAACAGACAACTGTAATTCATGGGCATAATTAGGCCGATTGGAGAGGACCTGGGCTGCTTCCAGGACAGACAGATATGGGTCAAAGCAGTTAGCCAGTCATCGCAGGGACTGGCGGAAGTGAGTGGGGGTGGGGGCAAGGGGGGCACCACTGACAGTTCCACTCCCAGAAGAGCATTTTGATTGACAGCGGTTGGACTTCCAGCTCTCTCCCGCAGCATGTGGGCAGCTGATTCATGGGTCATGCGCTTTACAGAAGAGAGCTGGCACAGGCTCACACGCACACATGCTGCGTTTACAGCATGCATACAAGATCCACTCACTGCAGCCACCGCCACTTCGATAAAGGACTGTTTATGTTTTACATGCTGAGCAGTCTGATGACAAAACGACTGAGGTGAAGAGACAGATGTACTGCTCGGTACTACTCGAGTCCACACTTAACCCCTCAAACTTTATTATTCAAATTTTATTCTGCGAATTGCATTCATTCAGTAACTACTATGTATTATCAATTTTCCACATTTTACACTATTCAGCTCGAACGGATAATAGACCAATGACTGGACATTTCCTGCAGGTTTGGTTAGCCAGAATTTATGGTTCCATAAGACTCCCAGGTCCTGAAGCACCAAAGCATCCTACCACAACCACCATGTCTGACTGTTTCATAATGTTCTTATTGTTTTTATTTAAAGACCAGGGACTGATCTTCACATCATGTTAGTGGAAGTGTCTCATGGCACAAACATGGTTTCAACAATCTCTAAAGAACCCACCAAAAAGAACAAAAAGAGATTATGCCCATCTACAGTTTGCTAAATATCACATGGATGAATGAAACCAAATTTCCTGTCTTAAGCATTAAATTCTTTATTATATAAATTTTTCCTAAGTGAAATTAATAATTTAATTATTAAAATAATAATGCAGAGCCCAGTTCTCATTGGTTGAGTGAAAAAATGCAGGCATGTACCGTAGGACAATCTAATTAGTTTATGGCTTACAGGACACATTCTGAAAATCCATCAAGCTGGAATTAAGGCTGTGTGCTGAACTGTGTAATTTACTGAAGGCCCAGTGACAGGGGGAAGGCGTTACGCAGCAGTTCTGATACGACCACCCACCGCCAGCCGTTTCACAAACAAAAGCTGCTGGAAATGGTGTTCCTTGCTCATCTAAATGCAATTAAACCAACACAATGTGCAGCACCCGGGTGTACGAGTGAGCTGTGTGGCGATGAGTGTTTTTCCATTCCATTCAATCCTTCCTTCTTGTTTAACACTGGCATGTTATCATGCATTAATGCAGCTGCTCTGCCACTGGTCCTAAGCTGAGGTTCTGGTGGATTGCTACACTAGTGCAGAAATCATCTTGGAAATGCAGTCTGTTGCTTCTGAAGCACAAAATCAGATGTGAGGAGCTCTTCAAATATTCATAAACACTTTGGTGAAGGCTAAATTGGTCTTGGCTTGAAGAATCAGGGCTGATCCATGGCTTTTGGTGTATAGTGCTTAAGAAGAGTATAGAATTCACAAGCTACTGGCCTTCAGCTATCAATGGCTTTCATAGGCCGCTGAGGTCATTCATCATTTTGTAGTTACTGACAAGCCTAAATAACATCTCCAAGCTACTTTTATTTATAGGAAAAATAAATGCCTTCTTCAGAATTCACCCCAAAGCAACATGTGGGGAATACCCTTTTCAAAGGAGGCACATGTTGTCCTGTATAGAGTGTCACCTAAATGTCACTGAATCCTTTGAATTATGACATCATGAAGTAGTAACATAATAGTAAAATAATGCCACTTGCATGCTATAAAACAAGCCCACATAACATTTCTGAGCCTCCTGAAAAACGTACATTGACAAATTGACTTACATTGCATAATTAAGCACACATTGCACTGAATTAAGCATTTTCCAGTGCCATATTGTACATTACACACCACAGTGTTTTGCTTTAGGAGTCCATTATAATGATCTTATCAAGCCGCATATAATATTTTCTTGTAGAACTACCCACATGATGTAGCGCATCAATTTGATACACTACAATAATTAGAACACGTAAAAATTTCTAAAAGTCATTTGTCTGTAAAATCATACACTCCCATTTAACTCTTGAGCTACTGGTGTAACATCAGGTAAATAATCCTCTTTGATATGTTACTTCTGGTATAATTTGAGTTTACATTAGCTTAATTTTGTCGCATCCATGCCACCTATTTCCACACCCCCAGCGACCGGAGCTCTCAGCTGGGGATTCCCTGTCACACCCCCCACTGTTTGTTTCATGGTATGTCTCGACATGTGACATACATGCATTGCTTGGCAATGCACTTGCCTCCTGTCAGCCCTCGTGTTCTCCCCTGTGGTTACCTGCTTTAATTCCTATATATGTATATATACACACACTATTATACTCTTTTCCATCTACTCATATTTATTGTTGTAAAAACTGTATAAGTGACCAAAACCAACTATACATAATTATAGCAATTATATAGTTATAATTATAACTATGATTTTCTGTATACTATTAAAAATATATAATCCATACTACAATGTTGTGTATAGCTGAGTTATAAAAACACTAAGGACAACAAGCGAGAAGAGATGCAAATGTACTGAAGATTACCTTAAATGTAAACAAAAAACTGTAATAAGTCACCACGTATCCGTGAAAATGTATCAGTTGTGCAAGTATTGCAGTGTGAGGGCAGTGTTTAAGTAGGCAAAAAGTAATATGTTAACATTTGCTCTTTAACAACTGTTGAGGGGGGTGTAGGTGTTGTGTGTAGAACAGGGTTGAGGGGGCAGCTGGGTGTGGGGTGGACAGTTGAGTGTGGGAGGGGCAGTATTGTGTGGATCAGACAGTAAAGTGTGTGAGGGGGCAGAAAGGTGTTCAGGAGCTGGACTGCTTTTGGAAAGAAGCTATTGCACAGTCTAGCAGACCTGCTCCTGATGCTGCAGAATCGTCTACAAGATAGGAGGGGGGTAAACAGTTCTTGGCAGGGATGGTGGGTCCTCCACAATGCTGGTGGCTGGTGGTGTAAATGTCCTGCAGGCCTGGTAGAGGGTGTTCAGCAGTCCTCTGCACAATCCTCTGAAAGGCTCTATGGTCAGAGGCGTGGCAGACTGTGAAACAGCTGGTCAGGACGCTATGGATGGTGCCTCTGTAGAAGGTGGTGAGAATGGGGAGGTGCACCTTTCTCAGCCATCGCAAAAATGGTGTCCCAGACCAAAAAGTTGGTCCAGGAGAGGTCTTCTGTAATGTGGACACCAAGGAGTTGGAGCTCCTAACTCTCTCCACCATTCCGTCGTCATTGTTGAGTGGAAGATGGCCAGCCTGGGACTTCCTGAAGTCAATAATCAGCTCTATCTGAGGGAGGTGTTGAAGTATTGAAAACTAGGACATCAGTCAGCTGATCAGTGCAAGCTTTGAGCACACGGCCGGGTACGTTGTCTGGTCCAGTGGCTGGCCAGGGTTGACCCTGTCAAGAGTCTTTCTCACACTGGCTGCAGATAGTGATAGCACAGTGGGTGGTCTTCTGCTCTGTCTTGATGTTCTGGGCCTCAAACCTGATGTAGAAGGAGTTGAGTGCATTGGGGAGAGAGGCATCAGGGTCACACGTCTGTCCTGTAGTCAGTGATGGCTTGGATGCCCTGCCAAATGCATCTTGTATTCCTTGAACAGGTGAAGTGGTTGTTGACCTTCTTGGCATACTCATGCTTTGCTAGCTTGATGCCCCGGGAGAGGGTGGTCCTGGCTGCTCTGAGCATTTCAGCGTCGTTTGCTCTGAAAGCAGCATCCTGTGCTTTTAGCAGTTAGTGGACTTCTGCCTTAAACCATGGCTTCTGGTTTGCACGCACCTTAACGGGTTTGATGGCGGTGACATCTCCAATATATTTGTTGATGTACCCCGCCACTGTCTCAGCATATTAATTTTTTTAGTCTGTTTGTTGGCCAGTAGTTGCCACTTCTCTGAAGACATCTCAGTCTGTGCACTCAAAGCAGTCTTGCAGAGCGTCAGTAGCTCCCTCTGGCCATGTTCTGATCAGCTTTGTAACTGGCTTCACTCACTTCAGCAGTGGGCTGTATGTTGGAGCGAGCATTATTGTGGGGTGGTCAGAAAGCCTGAGATGGGGACGGAGGGATGCTCTGTATGCTGATCTGGCATTTGTGTACACCAAGTCCAGTGTATTAGCTCCTCTGGTTGGGAAGTCAATATGTTGGTGGAATTTGGGTAAAGCAGTCTTTAAGTTTGCATGATTAAAGTCACCAGGAACTATGAAAAACTCTTTGGTGTGTTGCGAGATTGCAGGTCGCTGATGGCCTCAAATAGCTCACGTATCACCTTCTTAACCTTAGCATCGGTGGAATGTACTCCGCCACAGTAACAATGACACTGAACTCCCATGGTAAATAATAAGGCCTGCACTTCACTGCCATGAATTCCACCAGTGATGAACAGTGTTTGGAAATCATACCTGTGTTTCCACACCATTCTGTGTTGATGTAGATGCGCAGTCCGCCCCTGTGAGTTTTTCCAGTTCAGCTCACATCTCTATCTGCACAGATAGCAGTTAGACTTGTTAGCTGAATGACTACCTTGGGGATGTTGTCATTCAGCCAGGTTTCAGTAAAAATGAGAACGCAACAGTCTCTCATTTCACGATGTGCAGCTCTTTGGAATCAGATGCAGTCAATTTTGTTGTCCAGTGAGCAGATGTTTGCCAGTAGGACAGATGGAACAGTTGGCCTGGTTGGATTAGCCTTTAGCTTAGATGGGTCTCCGCTTGCTGCACTTCCGGGCTCGCTCACACCGCTTGTGGCGTCTCTTAACTGGGGTGGTTGTAGCAGGCAACTTGGGAGTGGGCTTCCTGAACAGACCGAGTTCACAGAGCTCTATTGTCAGAGCATCTGTGGTAAAGTTCTTGTCTTCATCGTGACTCAGAGAGAGAGTCTTCTAGTGTTTTTGTCCCCCCAAGTCTATTGCTCTTAAGTGACTATTTACCTGCCTTATTCTGATTAAAGCCTGTTTGTGTTCTGTTTAACTCCTGCATCTGTGTCTTCTTTCCTGAGCCAAAATGACACATTTGTGCTGTTTGATATTTTGTGTTCAGTGATGCACACAAAATAACAACTTTTGAGGTTTGAAATGTGTGCTACATATAATGTTGGGTAAAAACATACAAATAAATGTGCTGGATTAAGTTGAAGTGAACTTTATCAAGGGATATCCAAAGGCATGATGATATTACGCAAGATTTAATTGTTTCATTTTGTTGTCGATACATTATGTACTACTTCAACATCATTTTTTTCATTATTTTTATATTATAACTACAGCAAAAGCTACTCAAACAGTAGGCTAAAGTCACTTTACCACACAGGGCATAGTATAGGAAATTTTGTTCACATTGTCAAATGTCAGTTAACTACATAGCACTGTTCACATATAGCGTATTTACAATGTAACAGACTGCTTCACAACCTTATAATTCTAATTAAACAGTAATATTTAGGGAATATGTATATAGGACAAAAATCATCCAAGCAAAAGGGCCAATTCTCCAAAAAGACAATAATTTTTTTCCCATAGACATAAACAGCATGGACAGAGGGCTCGCCTGGATGCAAATGGTGAGCTACAAAATGATGACGTGTCTATGGGAGTGGGGGCATAATATCTGCTCAGAAGCACCAGCAGCATAAGAAGCATACAATCTGCAGCGACATATTCCTAGTCCATGGGGCTCACTGGAGCCCTGATTGTCAGCACAGATACAGGCTATTTCCAGGCTCTGAAAGGCAATTACACCAGCCCCCTTTTCAGGGAGTGGGAGCATGGAACAGCAAGAAGTGGTTTTAGGAGACAGAAACAGCAATGACACAGGGCTTAATTACGCAGCACATGCTCCATGACACGGCTGGAGATGCACAGTAGGGCAATGACAAAGGTTTAATGCGTGGGGTTAGCTACAAGACAATGGTATGTGTAGATTCCTTGCCCAAGAACCAGAGATGGGTATGTATATGTTGTTATTTTTATTGTTATTATTCTTATTTCTTTTTATTATTTTTTTTAATGGCACCTCTGAGGTTCCCTTGAGCAAGATACTGTCCCCAAACACGACTCCCTGGGTGCTGTGTTCCTGACTGCCCACTGCTTCACTTGGTGAATTGATTAAATGCAAATAAGAATTTCATACTGTTCACACTGTGTGCTCTACTGTGATGTGTTCATGTGTGACAAAGGACCACTTCCTTTCCTTTATTATTATTATTATTATCCATCCATCCATCCATCCATCCATTATCTCCCGCTTAACCAGAGTCAGGTCGCAGGGGCAACAGCCTAAGCAGTGAAACCCAGACTTCCCTCTCTCTAGCCACTTCAATCAGCTCATCGCGGTGGATCCCAAAACGTTTCCAGGTCAGCTGAGAGACATAGTGTCTCCAGCATGTCCTGGGTCTTCCACAAGGTCTCCTCCCATTGGGACATGCCCAGACAACCATGGTCTCCACCTTTGACTGCCACCCAACTCACACTGCACACGGCCCCCATGGCCTCTCCTATAGGTGGTGAGCCCATTGGAAGGGGGACCCATGTGATCTCTTGACATTGAGCCCCACCCCCAGGCCTGGCTCAGAGGGGGACCCCGGTGACCCGCGTCCAGGCAAGGGAAAACATTTCATGATGTTCTTTTTCTTCCTTGAGCCGCTCTTCGTCTGGCTCCTCACCCAGGACTTGTTTGCCTTGGGTGACCCTACCAGGGGCATAAGCTCCCAACAACATAGCCCCCAGGATCACAAGAAAACACAAACCCCTCCACCACAATGAGGTGTCAGCTCCAGGAGGGTTATTATTATTATTATTATTATTATTATTATTATTATTATTATTATTATTATTATTATTATTTATTTATTTTTATTAATGCTACTACTAATAATAATAATTTTAAAAAGTAGTTTGATTTAACAAAGTTTTTAATATGTTGTTTTACATTCTGTTAATGGAATGATTTTCCTTAGTTATGTTTTACTTACAAATCCCTTTTATGTTTTCAACTTTATTTTGTTACACCAGTGACAGCATCTCCTGTGCTTTGCTAAGACTTCTCACTTTTGAGGTCAACCAGAAGGATCCCAAATAGAGCCTAATGACTTTATTTATTATTATTATTATTATTATTATTATTATTATTATTATTATTAATTGTACTTTTTTTCATCTGTCAAAAATAGCAGTGATTCTGCAGTAAAAAAAGTGTGGGCTCTGAAATTTAAGTATCATTATGCGGCCATGTGTTAAATTAGTTGCAATGAAAGTGTAAAGTAAAGCATCCATTTGTCGTAGGTGAACACACCACAGCTCACAGTGTGAACATCATGAAACTGCTCTCTGTTGCATTTAACCCATTCACCAAGTGAAGCAGCGAGCAGCCAGGAACGCAGCGCCCAGGGAGCAGTGTGTGCGGACAGTACCTTGCTCAAGGGAACCTTAGCGGTGCCACTGGCAGTTTTCAGATAAACAACCTTCTGTTTAAAAGCTGTCATTATTATGAGCAACAATAGAGTAAGGCCATCACCTTATTAAAAGATTAATATACGATATGACATTGTATTACATATCAGAAACTTTTCAGTCTCAGTGATTTCACTGCACTGATCACATGATGGTGGAAATCATTCTCTGGCACAAACTTTAGAGAGACTGCTGCAGCATGAGACACTCAGAGGAAAAAAAAATAATTAAGCCAATCTGCTTTTCCATTCCTTCAATAAAATTGCTTCCTTTAAATGTGTCAGTCAGTTGAAGTTAATGTCCTCAAGAATTTGAAAGCATATGTTGTAATAAAAAGTTTTTGGATCAAACTTCTAAAGGCCCTTTGGAGCTGGACTGATTTTACCAAAAGAGGCTCAGTCTTAGGCACACAAGAAAATTCTATTCTACAAAAAGCTACTTTTCTCAGTAATATATGGGTTAGTACATAGTTTATACTAGTTATTTATATCCATAAGTATGGATTATATTCATATACATTTATCCTGAAACACATTGTTTTGGTAAATCTATGAAGATTCCTAGGGTCCGCAGAGCTACAGCACGCTGTTTACTCTGCATGGCTAAATTAACACATGGGCCTAGCTTCTCCAAGCCTGGAGGAGTTACTCATTCTTATTAATGTGGGGAGCGGCTCTAATTGAGCATGAAGCACACCTGTAATGTGCATGTGGGGGGGGCTAGTTATGAGGGTGACACTTAGTGACCCTAACCCCTAGGGAGGTACATTCAACCCACTGCAAAGTGCTGAGTCAATCTGTGGTGCATGTGTGTGTGCATGTGTGTCTGTGTGTGTGTACATTTGAGACTCATCCTGACCTGCCACCCACGCTGTGCGGTACTTCATTATCGTGCCCCTGCACCTGCACTATGGCTGAGAGGTGGCACAGACCAATTACTGCTGGAATAGTAAAGGCGCAGAAACACAGGCAAGCAGAGCACAACTGAGAAGAGTGATGGGGGGTCTAGCTCAGTGCCTTTCAAACACACTCCCACCTTAAAGCTGATATTTCATGTATGTTACTGTTCAAAAGTTTGGAAGCAGTGTTTTTAGTCATATTAAATGCATTTAAGAGAAAATACATGCATAACGGTGCACTTTGCAACATAGAACAGAATACATTTGGTTGCATTAGTATGCGTTATTGTAATATGCTAGTCTTAACAGGGTTCTTCTGAATAATAGAATAAAACCATGAAGCCTTGATTGATGAATAAGGTCACAGAAAATAAAAACAGTTAAAGCTACATCGAACAGTACAACTCAATCCCATCAGTGGCTGAGCCCATCCATAACTAATGTGGGAGCTACCAGAGCTAGGTCTTGTAAGTTGACTTTAGCTTACTTGGCTCCTGTAATCCTTCCCTCATGTTTATCAAAAATACTGTTATAGAACACACTCAAAATGCACATTGTTGTGTGTAACAGCGGTGAATTAGATCTTCTCTCTTTGGTGATAAATTTGGTAGTAAAGTAAAGTGCCATTTGGCAGACACTCTTATCCTGAGTGACTTACAGTCATTAGATACAGAGACAGTCCCCCTGGAACAACTGAGGGTTTCTAACCTGCGATTTTGTGGTCATCCGGTTTACAGGCAAGTGTTTTAGCCACTACGATATTACCACCCAGAGATACTCCCTGCCTCTGTTTCCCGCTATATCAACTTTTTGTCTGTTTCGCTCAGCCTGCAGCTCTCTAGGCCCCCCTCACTTTGTGGATTCAAAGTCCTCATGTTTTTTTTCCCTCTTTGATTCTGAGAAGGAAATTAAAATAACTGCATGACGTGAGACACCTTGAACATCATCAAACACTGAGGAGCTGTTTTGACGAGAAATCCATGCTGCTCCGGCTCTAAGGGTTAATAAGCACTGTGCACAGAACCTTTACAGCCTTACCAAGCCTAACATAGTCGAACCACTCAGATCTTTTTGTAAACCTCATTAGCAAATCCTCCTCAAACCTAATACATGTTTATAGAAGTGATCAGTTGAAACCTAGTAATTACAGAGGCTGGGCCTATCCAAATTTTGTTTTTAGTAGGGGGTGTGGCAATATCTCACGCGTCTGTTGTGTACCCATATATAGTGAACTATAAATAAATAGATTTTGACACTATATTAAAAAAAAGTAAAACATGATAATTCAACTATTTTGTTCTGTTTACTGTTTATAGCTGCCTGTCATTCTTCTATGTGTGTCATTTATCCTGTCATTTTATGTGTGAAATGTTTGGTCACACTGTTAGAAAATAATTGAATGATTACAAAGCCAAAACTATTTGTCCTCAAAAATGCGCAAGCGGATCAATTAAAAAAAAGGGGTTTTTTTAGTTTAAATGCAGTTTTTTTATGGCACAAGTTCTACGCATTTTTAAGAAAGCTTTATTCTGTCAATTTTACCTTGACACTGCCGTCTTTGTGGAGAGATGTAAATGGTTCTCATTCCTCCCCTTCCACACCTCGTTAGCAACTGAAAACACACTATTTCTCACACGACAGTGTTGCAATGGCCCTTGTTCATCTTCTTTATGAGAATCAGGGTTATCGTAAAAGTGTATTTTACTTGAGTATATTGCTTAAAAATGGCATGGTGTATTGGCCACTAGGGGGGCTGTAGAAGAAGAACGGTCCCAATTAAATCTTAAAGCAGTTGACCAAACCATTTTGTATTGTTATGTAATCTTTCTTCTGTTTCCAAATTCAGTATATTTCACATATTTGTACAGGTGGTTATTGTTCGTATGCAAGGAATTGCAGTTCATTTGGTTGTATTTGATACATTTGGGGTCATTTATAGCAATTCAAAGCAACTCTAGCATCCAATTGATAACACCACATGGTTATGCTCTGTGCAGATGACATTTGCTGAGTAAAAACAAACCACAGATGAGGCCTTTGATGTTGATGGAATAGTTTCCCTTCCAAAATGATGTCCTTAATTGCTGCTATCCAGCATAACAAAATAATACACCATTACTCCTTACATTAAAAGATTCTCTTGGAAAAAAATGCTTTTAGATATCATTTGATCATCTCATAGGACTGTGATCCTGAGGGACCCCTAAAAGTTTGTACTTTAATTAGTTAAGTTGAACAGACCTATCTGGCTAAGCTTGAATGCACTGCCTATGGTAGTAACATCTAAGTAGCTCTCACTGTTGTGGACAGAGCCATGAACAATGGCAACGGAGCAAATCCTCAATGCAGAAAACAGTGGCTAGAAAAGTTTGTGAAGTGACATATCAAAAGGAAAAATCAATCTCTGGATCTCAATGAATGTGATTAAAATGTTCAAAGTGACAGTGCAATTAGAACAATAAAGCCCCAAGCTGGCCCAATTCTCTGAGAACTTTTCATAATTGATGTGTGCGTGCAGTGTTTTTTTCCCTGAAAAAAAAGCAGCACACCAACACATAGATTTGGTTTCTGTGATTTTTAGAGCCATGATTAGGACTTTTAACTGACACTGTCTCAACAGCACATTCACATCGATTCTTGGTGCTGGCACCTTTCAGATGCATCGTTTTCCGAATACAACTATCCTCACACATTGTGAATCAGTAAAAGTGAGAGTTTTTCATTCCGAGCTCTGTCTCTGTATTTGAGCAGGGAGAACATGCCCTGAAGCACTTCCTTTGTGTTTTAGAAGATTCAATGCCGTGCCTGCCACTTTGTGATTTCAGAATCCCAGACAGCAGCTTTAAGATATAATGGGATTATTAACTAGAATAAAGGAGACAAGGTCCAGATGAGGCGAGTACTCTCCTGTTTTTTCTTCTCCCCAGTTTAGACAGAAATCTAATAGATTTCCTTTTGTTGGCTGTGATTGGCAAGCTATGCAGTTTCATATTAAACTAAATTAAACTAAGCCGCACATTCCATTAATTATGTATATACTCAAAAAAAGGAGAAAAGCAAATAGTGTCCTGGCCGAAAATCACCAGTTCATTAAATTTACAGTTCTTTTAATCCTAAAATGGACAAAGATGTAGGTTATATTTGCAACGTTTGCACCATTCATTGTACCATTCATTTACAGTACTGCTAATGTCGAGAAAGAAACTATGGGTGAAACATTTGTAAAAAAAAACAACAAAAAGAAATTCCTTATATTACTACAATAAATTCTGCTTTGTTTTGATGGATGTTTCTGTGTCTGAGATTCTTTTATTTTCCATACATATAAGGGTCTTATGTGACATTCATAATAAAAATACCTGTGTTATTACAGGTTACTGTTTTGGAATTTTTTTTTGGAGCTTTCCACTGTCATTTTTCCAAACAGATGTTGCATGCCAGATAGTTTATCTACCACCTCACAGCTCGTGGGAGCAGCAGCAAGGTCAGCAGCCAAATGAGATTACGAGAGAAAACCACATTGTCCTTACTAGAGACGATGCTTGGCTACTTTGGGGTAAATGTAAATGTGTAATTACACATAAGATTAAAATCAGCCTGAAATCAAGAGGATCTTTTATTTGTTACTTCATTACTTCAAGTCCTTCATGCTTGATTGCTTGATTCATCACATTATACCATTTAATCAAACGTTTTATTTTCCCATTGTAAAAAGTCTTGAAAAAGTATTTTACATTCATGTAATATTAATGTAAAACAATTTGCCTGCTTCTAAAATTTCAGTTCCACTTCATGATGTGTCTTGTACATGCAACAATTATGTAACTACTGGTAATATATTCCCTGTTGCAGATGGATTACAGTAGTACATGGGGTGTAAGTGAACACGTCAATTTTTACGCTTGTGCAATGAGGTGAACTGCTGTTTTTGTCATTAAGATTTGCATCTCCTTTCATTAATGAGGTGTGTCATTATCTACATTATTAGAGCACTTACACTGCATATGCGCAGGAAATGCTGACTTGTATTTACGCAGCAACAACGAAGATTTTTAAAAGATTAATGTAGTTGCTAAATAAACACTGTCACATGACAAAACGGTTTAAAACTTTAATTAGGTTCAAATATCACAACACAAGGGGACTACAAGCGAACTACTTCTGTTACAACCATCTTGTTGGAAAAACAGCCGTTCACTCTATCATATGCGTAAATAAATGAAAACATGTTGTTACTACCAGGATACACATGTATATTTACATCAGCTCAGCTACTGTAATTCATCTGTAAGAGGTAACTACACAGTGATGAAATATAAAGCTATGTTGTGTTCCTTTACTGTGTGTAATACTGATGTTTCTGGTCACAAAAGATTGGGACATTTCTATTCTTAATGGAAGATCAAATTTTGTAAACGTTATACAAGAATTTAAAAGACAAAATAAATATTAAAGATTGATTGATGTATGTCAGAGGAACAGTGAGGCCATTGTGTTGAGTGGGCCAGCTGGAGCTGTAAGAGATGCGAGCAAATGTAGCCAAGTGTAAACCTACCAAATGCTAACATTATAGCTTAAGCTATTTTTGAAATATTGACGTGTGTTAACTACAGTAATTTCTATGGATTAAATAAAAAAAAAAACAAATGGGTGTATTTTCAAAGACAGTGATGCAGCATGTTACATTTTCAAGAAATTTTCCAAAAGATATTGGCTAGTACACCGCATTCTTTCATTGATGTTAATAATTAAGTGGTACTATTTCATAAATAAGTCAGAATGCCTCTAGAGACCCACTAAAATTAAAATTTTATCATTTTAGTTGAACAATTTTCAAATTATTGCTCAAAAAGAACATACACTTCAAGAGTGCCAGTTCAATGGGACATGTATTATTCCTCATCAGCCATGTGTAGGTCCAAGTCTGAGTATAGGATAGTATCCATGTTTGTTTCTTAAAGAAATGTTATAGTGAGTAATTTATCTGCCAAATAATTTTGCTTGTTTCAAGTATTATTTCATTCCTTTTCACTTTCACTAAATAAATCAGAAAATGATCTGGTTGTCTCAACAATCTCAAAATATATTTAATATACTGACCATGTTTAAGAACATTTGCAAGGATACCATTTTTTCAGTGTAATGCATAATGTATGAGGTAAGCAGAGGGGATTATTATGATTTCATGTTTTCCTCTACCTCTGTCCACCCAGATACAGTTGCAGATGTCACAGGTCTCCACCTCTCTCCATCTCTCTCTCTCTCTCTCTCTCTCTCTCTCTCTCTCTCTCTCTCTCTCTCGCTCTCTCTCTCTCATCTCGGCCCCCTC
>JBBJLR010000133.1:23997220-24010120 GCA_037577145.1 Brachypetersius gabonensis | reverse complement strand
CTGATCACCGCCTGATCATCTGGAATCATCTGCTCCTGGTTCTTCACTGGTTCAGGACTTCAGTTAGATGAGCTTTGATATGTTGGAATGATTTATATATAGGTCACTGTGTGGCTTTGAAGTTCTTCAGGAAGCCTGGAGAACTGCTCCTCAAGAACACATCATATGTCTGGCTGTTTGGAAGCACAAGGTGGGGTGAGGTGGGTCTTATTCATATATTTAACAGTTTTTTTATTTTATTATTTTGTAATACTTTAAAATAACAGTCTTTAAGTAACAGAGTCAAATCTAAGGTTTTATTATTCATTATTATTTTAAATTATTCATTATTATTCTTAAAGCTCTTGTCATGGCCCCTAACTATATCTGACCAGCCTCTTCGGGACAGTCCTCCTCTGACCAGATGTTCCCAGATGTTTCACGTTCTTTGCTGAGCCTTAATGGTATTTAGGCATTTTCCTTTGATTTCATAAACTGCAGATTTTTATTCTTGTTAAACACTGGAAAGTTGTTGAGTGAACAACAAACAGTGAAAACAAGTTTCAATTATATTAGGTGGATTATTGCATGAATGAATGAATAAAAACTACATTTTAGGTGAAATAAAGAAAGTAAAACTGTGAAAATATCAATATAAATGTGAGCTTCACAGGTAGTGAATAGATGTTTTATAACGGCAGATCTGTGGGGAACACAGTGAATCTGAATATTGGAGGGAAATGTGTCCCCCAATATATGTTTAATTACAGTCTCAATAACGGTGACTTGGCTTTGAGTGAAGAGAATGACTCCTGCTGCTCCGTTCCTCTCTGTCTCCGACAGGGATGAATATCATTTAGCGATAATCCTCTGTCCAAGTCTGAATCTGAATCAGAAAACTTTATTGACCTCGGAAGAAGCTGCTTTTGTTGCACAGACACACAGAGACAGAAAGACAAGATGAAATTTAGTATAAATATGGTATAAACTCTCCACAAAATACTCTGAAAATCCTTAGCACTAAATAGACTATAATATACACACAAAAGACTGTGATCAGTAAAGCTGTTAAATATAAAAACGACAGAAAAATAAAGAGAATTACTGCTGAAGTAGTTCATTAATAAACACAAACTGAGTAGCAGCAGCTTTTTGCACAGATGACTGTGTGAATGTGTGCCAGGAGGGATGTAATGTAAATGCTGCAGGAGGATCTAGTGCCCCTGCAACCTGCCCAAGCTGACACTTTAACCCATAAACAGGGTTTAGCTTATCACATCTAAGCTTTATCCGATAAACAAAATATCTGACCTGTAGATTCACCTGCTGCTCTAAGCTGTAATTCATTAAGAGCTGGACTTTGGAAATTAGTATTAGTAAACCCCGATTTCAACAAATGAACATGTAAATCAGTCTAAAACCAGTGTTTGCTGTCCGTCACTAAGCCCCTCCCTCTGCAGGTTTTCCCCACCCACCTGTTCAAAGATCTCACGTCTTTTCTGTTTGTTTCCAGGATCTAAATTTTGAATTTTTGTTCTTTATGGGCATTTGCATGTGACACACTTTTTAAAAACCCAGTAGTTATTTTTATGTTTTTATTATTTTTACGTTTTTCTGTTTTTTAACTGACAATAACTGACATCAGTATGATGTCTGACACCTCAAGCATCCACACAAACCGGGAGACCATAAAAGGAGTTGTTCTGCCGTATGATTCTTCACTATTTGTTGCGCTTCTGGCTCGGATGCTGCTCAGGTTAAGACAGCTTTGCTTTTTAAAATGCACTCGATCAACCAATACAATACCGAACCTTGGCAGAAACTCGAATTCAGTGATGGCCTAGGCGTCAGGTATCTTTCAGTCTATGATTCAGATTATCTTTGGGTAAGAAGAGCCCCATCTGGCTGACTGGAAATGGGAGGGTTCTACCCCCACTCTGGTTAGAACCTACTGGGGGCGCTGGGTAAAGCCCTGTTCTCCCATTGGCACAGGAACAATACTGGAATTGTCCCTCGTCTCACAGCAGCCAGGGCCAGTTTCTCTTTACACCTACTGTATTCCAAATAAATTGTGAAACCACATGTTCAAATACACATCAACTCCAGCTAAATAACGATGGAAGGTGGTCTTCGTCTTGTGTGTGTTTGTGTGTGTGTGTGTGTGGATCCAGAGTGTGTGAGGTTGGGTTCTCTGGAGTTACTCCCTGCTGGAACTCTTATTAATAGATGAAGGACGGCGTGTGCCACTTTGATTGATGGGTGCCTCATATTTGGCGCCTGAGTGACTCGGCCTAATGGCTCATTGATGGATTTCCTTTGACGGGCAGATGGCTTTCAGGCTTTGACTAATTATGTGATCAGAGCGATCCCCTTTTCGTCCTTATTTTGTGTAAATGACAGTGAAGAATATGCCACGCGATTCTCCAACACTGGGACCTTAATAAATGGTCCTGAAGGCCAAGAAAACATCCCAGTCTGGAAGATTAATGTGGCACTCTAAATGATCCCTGGCCATCAGGGACTCTGAAGGCAAACATGTGTTGGAGATAACGGCTCAGAAAACTAGGGGAAGGACCATTTAGGGGAAACTGCTGATAGCCAGCCTCTCTGGGCACCAGCAGTTTATAGTGTGTGTGGGTTTGAGTGTGTGGGCCCGGCTGAGATGAATAATCTACAAATACTGGTGTGTCTGCATGTTACTCACTCACCCTGACGTTTGATGCGTATAAACCTATAACCAGAAGCTGCTCAGCTAGAGGTAAAAAGAGCTGAAAGAGCTAACCATGGTGAAATGGTGTTTATCCACTATGCTGTCTAACCAATGGCTCCTCAATAGCAGACCTGCACCTACTGTAGCTTTACAAATCTGCTAAAAGATACATAATTCTTTAAAAATATTTGCACTTTTTTAATCTTCTTTTACTTTTCTTCCCTCTATTTTTATGTTTCCTTATTTATTAATATTTCTATAGGTGGTGGAGGCCTAGTGGTTAGGATACTTGCCTCTGGACCAAGAGGTCACAGGTTTGAATCCTACCTTCAGCACCACCACTGTGTCCCTGAGCAAGACCCTAAACCCCAGATTATTTCAGGGAGACTGCCCCCTGTAGTTTGGAACTGGAAGTCCATCCAGCCACCTTTGTCCAGCACTCGAGGTTGGGTGTGGGGAGGGTGTGGGGATGGTGCTGGAAGCGGGGTACACTCTGGACAGTCGCCAGCACGTCACAGGGCCACATACAGAGACAGACCACCATTCATGCTCACCCTTAGGAGCAATTTAGAGTGCTCAACTGACCTATTCCCCAAAGCACGCATGTTTTTTTGGTGGTGGGAGGAAACCAGAGCTCCCGGAGGAGAACATGCAGTCTCCACACAGAAAGACCCTGCGCCCAGCGCTAATCCCTGTGCCACCATACCGCCTTGGAATGGAAGTCACTTTGGATAAAAGCATCTGCTAAATGCTGTAAATATAAATATTCTATTCCTGTAAGACACACTGAATGACCTTTGTGTATAATTATACTTTCTCAGGCTTCTTCCTTTGAAATGTAAGGTTTAAGGTCAAATATAACTGAAATAAAACTGAGTGTCCTGGAAAAAAAGGTGTAGGACTGGTGGAGGTGATGTGATGATGATGAGGTTGAGTTGCTATGGCAACAGGTGTTAAAGTGCTGGATCTGTTATGAGGTCAGAGATTACAGTCTCTGAGATAGAGAGTGAAAGAGAAAAAGAGAAGGAGAGAGAGAGAGAGAGAGAGAGAGAGAGAGAAAGAGAAAGAGAGAGAGAGAGTGAGTGACTACTGGTATGTTCGGAACTGGTCCCTATTAGAAAAGAACAATACAGGGAATCCTCGAGTTACAAGGGTCTCGAGATACATTGTTTCGAGTTTATGGCACTCACATGGGCGAACTAGTTTAGTGGTGTGCGGAGGAAGAATACGCAAAATACGCAGGATACATAGCAAAGCACCATATGATTGAGGGAGGACACTTATCTAAGCAGCTGTGTTTGTGTTGCTTTGCTTTGGCCATTTTCATGGCTTCTGAACAAAGTTTTTACTCATTTTTTGTCATTCTTTCTTAGTTGTGTTTATAGATTTTACAACTGTGTTAGGATATGTTATGAACTTTGGCTAGGGTGTTTTGACTTACACCAAAATTACATCAGTGTTGTAGGAACGGATCTCCGTCGTGACATGAGCCCCTGTAAAGTGTGTCAGACATTGTAATTGTATTTGAATTCTCAAGGATTGTTCGATAGACCCCAGTCAGTTTTGTATATACAGTACATGTGCTGTATAGTGAATTTAAAAGTGAACCACAGCAAACACAGCATGTAACTGCTATCACTTTGAGAGCTGTTTCTGTACATTTGGGGCTCTTACAAATACTAATACAAGCATCTCTTAGCTCATTAGCCACCAACTGATTTTCTTTAAATTGCATTAAAATGACTAAATACAGGTTATAAATAATTTATTCAAATGGTTTTTTTTAACTTATAGTTAGGTTTCTCAGCTATGGATAGAAATATCTGCTCCCTGAACTTCTGCTAACTTGACACTGGCATCTCCTTATTTCATAACAAAACACATTCAACACCAGCTTCATTTAAATAAACATTTGTGCTAAAAAAGTCAAACAGTTACTGTCAGTTATCATTTTAGTGAAGGTTTGTTGCCTATAAGCAACGATGCGCAACAAAGGAGCATGATCTTTATGTTTTCATTCTCATTCAATCTTCATGTTAGGAAATTGCACACTAGATAAAAACTCATTTGTGTTGTTTAAAACATTTTTATGAACTACTAAAGCACAAACAACACTGGTAGATCATCTATTGTTAATACAAAAATCATGGACACAAGTCCAACTCATCCTTAGGTTACTGTGTGTGAAAGGAGAAGAAGCTCTTTTCAGGAGTGTCACGCAGAAACACATCACACTTCATGCACTTGACCTTGATTATTCTATTGACTCCAGGATATTTACACCTCCCTCTGTTTTCACATAGGGCTGTGAAGCTCCGGTCCTGTAGGGTTGGTGTCCAGCACAGTTTGATGGTTCTCCTCCTCAAACACATTCACTAAATCTGACAATTAACTGGTGAGGAGAACCAGGTGTTTCTGAGGAGGGAAATCACCAAAACGTGCCCTCCAAGACCAGAGTTTGACACCCCTGCTGTAAACAGACCAGTGGTCTATGTGGTTCAAACAGACTGGGGCTGGGGGTACAGGTGCAATTGGGCCTCATCAGGTCTAAACCTGCCTGGACACTGGAGACGGTGCCCCTTTTGCTGCAAGTTGTGTCTTTTTTGCAGAGGCAGCTTACCGTATCCTCATTCCACTGTTGCATATTGTTGCTTTGAAGCAACATAACTATTTGACACCTTTACTAAAGAAATATTAAATGAAAACATAATCAAAAGAGGAAAATGAAATAAGAAGCTCCCCTAAATTGTGAAAATATTTTTGTTCATGGAAATCCTCAAGATAATGGCACTTTTTCACAGTTTTGTGGAGCTGAAAAAACATGGCTGCCACACATGTGAGTGCAGGTGAGGAAACGCGTTTAAAAATGGGTCAGACAAGTATTTTTGATCAGATTGTTGGTTTCGTATACTTCCTCCAGATTAAAATGAGCATTTTTATTGCTGTATGACTTTTTGTGCCCATGAAACTGAGAGAAAATTGGTATGTTACCCTGAAGCAACACCATGCAACAGAGGGTTAATAAAATTCCTGGCCACCAAAAGATTTCACTGAGACTAAGAAAGTTAAAATTTGTATCCTGAAGGCTGCAATTATACTGTTCTGTTTGTAAATATTCTTTCCCATGTTCAAGGGCTGTGCTATCTTCTGCAATTATTAAAATATCTCTCTCAACAACACACCTCTAATACATAATCACTAATTTACAGCTGGTTTTATAAGGCAAGGAATATTCTGTGCAAAACCAAATGGAGTAAGTAATCGGCCACACTTCCAGTTTCTCTATACATTTTTGAACCTCTCATGTTTGAAAGTACTATTCGTTTGAACAGAACAACAGTACTTTACATAGGCATGAAACATTTGTGATGAATGAACCAAAAGAAATGCTTGAGAATGTCTTGAACTTATATTAAAGAACATTTTTGGCTTCTCTTGTAAAACTATCATTGTTTTTGGTCAGTGATGATATGCATGAGTGAGAAAGACACATTCAGTGTTTTTCCATGCACTCGGCCCATTAACTGCATGTTTAGGCTTGTGTGACAGTTTTGTACATAACACGCAGCTGGAATGTGTCCATTTGCAACTGAAGCTGGTGCAAAAGGCTTGGTAGATCAGGTGTAGAATGACTGCTATTATTTCTGCTGAATATATTTAACTGCAAATCATTTTGGTATGTTTTCAATGCTTTGGAGACAGTGTACTTGAAATATATATTCTACTTTGAATTGAACTGAGCAACAGAAGCTGTGCTGAATTGCACTGGAAACTGAATCCAGTCAGAGTGGGAAAGAAAGAGAGAGACAGAGAGAGAGAGACATTCGTATGGAAATGAATGGGCCAGTTCTGGGCCAGTGCTGGTCGATGGGTAGGCAGTGCACCACAGCCCAGGTTTGGGGGCGTGTAGGTTGACGCTGGGTTTCTTTTTTGATCAGCCAAGAGGGAAACAGGATGTGACAGGATGTGAAGGCAGAGGGGAGCTGGCAGACCGTCCCCTCTGAGAGCGGCTGTCCTTGCATGAGCACACACAAGAGAGAGAGAAAGAGAGAGGGAGAAAGAGAGAAGAGAGAGAGAGAAATAGAAAGAAAGAAATAAAGAAAGAGAGAAAGAGAGAGAAAGAGCGAGAGAGGACGAAGGTGCACACAGGTGTGACATTGATCCAATGAGACTGATCCAGGCGGTTTGATCTGCGAGCAGGAACCGAACATGTTTGAACTGCTGATGAAAGGCGAGGGCTGCCCGAGGCTTCTGGGTCACTGTGAGAAACACACCCCCCACTGCCTGGTAAGAAGCCCACTGACGCTTTGACTGTGCTTTTCATTAGCCTCAGACACCATTATAAACATCACGCTGCCTGTCAATACCCTTCACAAACTGGCCATCCAAGTTCATCAGCTGTGCAGAGAATCTAGCAGAGACCATTAAAGACATTGAGTTCAGCCAACAGCCATTGATTCTCTCCCACCCGCTCTAACCAGCAAATAAGCCCCCACACAGTAAGAACATTTATACATTCGCTTAATGCTGGAAAGCCATATGGAAATGCTTATAGGCAGATGAGAGGGAATCATGTCTACAGAATCTCCAGAATGTCATTCAGTATGATCTAATTTAATTTGATACTATTTGATTGATTCCAATGCAATTCAGATTGATTCAGTTCATTTCATTTGAGCTTAATTCAGTTTCTGACTGTTATTATACCAGTATGACACAATAAATACATATAATTAAAAAGAGTAATATAAACAATAACAAATAATAAACAGTAAATAAAGAAATAGTTTCTAACTGGCACCATGATAATCACAAAAGTGCAGGAAAGAACAGGGCAGAAAAAATACCAAAATGCAGGACAGAGTGTGTTCTTTGTGAGTGGTTGATTACTGTAGTGCAGGGGTTGGCAACCTTTAACACTCTATTTGGACCCGGTTTCCACAAAAGAGAAAACACCGGGAGCCACAAATTCTTTTTGACATCTAAAATTAAGATAACACTGGATATATTGTTTTGAACTTTTATGCTATGTATTAAAACTAGGTTAGTGTGTTGCTTGTGAAATTTCATTTATTCACAGAAAACATTTAAAACTCAAAAAATTAAACACGTTGTATTTTAATGTTACAAGATCACAATAATCTTCAAATTTCAAACTGCAATAAAAAAAACAATTAATAAAAAAAAAATAGCTGACAGCATCAATTGACGGAATTTCATTAGTGTCATGGTGTGGTTCTGGGAGGGAATGGGGAGGATGCCACAATATGGTTAAATAAAATTACTTCAATAAAGAAAACAAATGAAATAAACAATCCCTGACTCAGGGTACATGAACACAACACACATGAACAATAATAGAAACAAGGAAACACAAAACACAATGAAGCACAACAGGGTATACACAACACAATGAACACAACAGGATGTAAACAAACGGCTAGGCCCATGCTCCTCAAACGAACAAAAGAAAACCAAAACCAAGGCCTGAGGGCTTCACCCTCCCTCGCAGCTTAGCGAGCAGAACACGTGGACGTGGATACCAGCGTGGACAGCGCAGCACAGAAACTTAAAGGGGAGAAACACGGGCCTGCAAACAGAGAACGTAAACAAGTGTTAAACATTCAAGAACAAGGTATAAACAACAAGACACTAAATACAACCAACACCAAGGGGAAGACAAATACAGACTCAGAGGGGAAGGGATCGGCTGGGGCCTTATATAGGGGAACATAAACGAGACACAGGTGAAACAACTAACAATGGGACGCGATACAAATGGAACACGGAGACTAGATAGGGAACAAGGGGGAAAGGGAGGAAGGGAGGACAGTTCTGTCCTGTGTTTCCACATTTGTCGGTCATTGTATTTTCAGGGATTGTATTGTCATATATTGTCAGTTCCTGGTTATTCTCGTTTTCCTGTATCCTGGATTCCTGTTCTGTGTTCCACATTCTGTCTTTGACACAAACGTTTCGGCCCTCGTGCCAGGTTTTATTTCCTGTTTTGTGTTTGTTTTCTTAATAAATTCAAAGAAAAGTATCATGGCCGCTTCTTGGACTCTTTATCCACCTTGGGTTCAAGTGAGCCACCGTGACACTACCCTAGGCAACATACCACACTTCACCAAAAAGAGTATTGGGGCAAGACTCCTAACACTAAATTTACTTACAGCTGTGATACGCAAAAATTGTAAGTCATGTTAAATAATTATTAGACATATCATAGATGACCACAGTGAAAAGATGAAGTAAAGAGTCTGCTCTCTGATTCACTAGACCCCTAGGTGCATCATAATTGAAGGTTAACTCGTTTAGAGTCAAGTCCTATAAACGTCCTGTCTGGGAAACAGAAAATATTAAATGCTACAGTTGGGAAATGGAGACGAATGATGGCACATTGTGAGTCATGTTCACTTACCAAGTAAAGTGGCTCTATGTTTTAAGATATCTATGTCAAGAACTTGACATTTTTCATCATTTCCCATGCTTTTTAACCATTTTAACCAAGAGGATGTTAGGAATCTGATTACTCAATGACTCAAATTTCATTGTACATGTGTTGAATGGATTATTGTCAAAAAATCTGATTTTTTCACTCATGGACCACTGAAACTTTTACTTTCCATAGAATGTGAAAGCAATAATGTTTTCCTCCCTGGCCACAAAAATCAATAATGTGTTTACAGATCATGGAAAAGTAAATTGACTGTAAGCCTCTGCTTTTGCATGCTAGTGTCAAATTCACACTCCGATTTCTAGAATCAGAATCTCGAGACAGGTCTGTCCCAAGCTTTGCAATCAGTCGAGAGGCAGGTGGTGTTTGAGCCAAATACAAGCTGCTGCAGCCAAGACAGAGAGTGTGTCAGCATGGTGCTAATGGCATGCTCTTACTCTATCCCTGTGAAGCTTCCAATAGCGGCCTGTGTGGATTGAAAGGTGGAGGAATGGACAGAAAGGGAGGGAGGGGTGGACTAATACAGTCCGTCTGCATGGATGAATGGACAACTTAATGAATGAATAGTGTAACTCCATGATGTACATCACTGATTTTGTATTTAGCTGGAGTTAAAATAAGCCAAAACAATCCAGAACAGCATTCTGGCACCCTGTAAATAACATTTACCTGATCTGAGCTACTGACAGTTGCTATGCTGCAGAGGAAATAGGTACTACTCACATTTCACAGGAATTAAAGGCCAATTATATTCATATTTGACAATGAAAGTACCATTAATTGCCAATAGTGTACAATATGACAGTTTGGCAAAATGTAATTCAAAAGCTGTAATGTGTAGGAAGGCATAAACAAAATGGCCAAGTCCTACCCCAAGGCCCAAACATTTCTGACACACTATTACTTAAATATACTGTAAATGCTGTATTGTTTTCCATTAAATGAAATGAGCCTTAAGATGTCATAACCCTGTGATTTTAAGGGCTTAATAATATGTAAAGATATTCCCTTTAATCCAGCCCTCATTATGTCCAACTTTGCTTATGACATGATGAGGCTGCTAGTTTGCTTGGAATATGCAAATGCTGCAGGTGACTTTGTGCTTCTGTGAATGTTTAACCTGCCTATTACATTCTACTTAAAAAAAATGAAATAGCACAGAATATACACAACACCAACTGCTCTAAAAAAAACATAAAATGAGCCTTTTGCTAGGCTTTGATACAAAACTGGACCCCAGGGGGTTAATGAGGATACAAGGGGAGAGGAGGAGAGGAAAGAGCATGTGTCCACCCTCTGCAGCAGGTCTTTGGCAGCGGGTTGAGAATGGTGGGGCAGAGCGGTGGTCCATTCCAGGGTAGGCCTATGTGGGCTGGCCTACAGCCTAAGCAGCTCTCAATGTCTCCAACACTGGCCTTCATCAACTCTGCCAGACTCTCCTATCAGCCCACGGCTCTGTTAGCAAAGCCGTCTTCTGTTACGATGTTACTGTTCACTTTATTGGCTTTAACTTGTCATAGTCAGGAGGCTTTATGCAACAGTTTTTCTCTGACCTGTTTAAGGAGTGTGGGAGAGTATTTACTTTATGTCCTATTCTGTGAAGAAAAGGAAAAATGTTCATGTCACAGTTCTTTTTTATGATGATGTGATATCATATGATCCTCTGAGTGAACCAAATACGACAATACACATACTTGCTGTATTTGCACTGAATCAGTAAAACCTTGCAATGTAAGTAAATATATGTTACACAAGCTAGATGGAAGAGGGAATATTAAGACAAAAAGAAAAACATGAGAACACCCGAGAAACTGTTCTGGTGCAGAAATTACGGGCTACATTTACAACATGAATATTTGTAGTTGTATTTAGGATTTGGATTTTGTTACACTGCATGAGATACTAATATGTGCTAGTTTTATGATCGCTGGATATGAATAAATGTTCTCAATTCTGATTGTCTACCCTGCCTCATTTAAAAAGCAGTCTGAGCTGGAACACTGCCAGTTATTTAGGCAGAAATTCAGCATGTAAGCATGACATCACAAAAAACACTGAATTCAAAACAATTCTCTAACAAGTTTCAGATCTCAGTTTGTACTCATTGTGAAGTAGAATGTTTTGAAAATGTTTAGAGTATAATTATTACAATGTAGGACAGTGTCTAAAGGCGTTGAAGAGGTTGATAAATGCGATAACAAATTTAAAGATCTTCAATTTGGCTCTGCTGCCCCCTCATAAAATACCACACTGATGGAATACAGAGGAGTATTTGAACATGCGTCTAGCATTTCTATGGTTTTCAAAAGCTTTAAAAGGTCATGATTTGATTTTACATTGAGATAGCTAAAGTTTTTTTTTAGAGAAACATAAAGCCCAAAAAGTCAGAATTCCACTGAGAAGTCTATCACATAATGTTTCAAACAATATGGAAGAGTGAATATCAACATGATGCAATTAAAATGTGTTTAATGTACATTAACATCTAAAGTGTATTTATGTGAATCTGTGCATAAACACATCCAATCATATACATTTTTACTTTCTAATTCTGTTTTGCCCTCCAAATTTGCATGGGGTGGGCAAACCAAAGAACTAAAATATTGGGTGGAACAAAAATGATATAGCACAATTGATATTTTGTGTGTTTTTTTTTAATTTTACACTAGATTTTGTTTTTTTCTGGATGTGAGTAAAATGTAATTTTGTTGGGATTGTTAAAACTTTTACACACCACAGCATGTATTTATTGTAAATCAGATGAATATATGTAGTGGCTTCATAGACTAGAGACCAGCAAAGTATGTGAGAAAAATAATTAATAAAAGTTTCATGCAATAAAATGTATCCATGAATTTGACGATCCAGGTTCGCTTTGGGTTCTAGTCTATAAGCCTACTTCACATATAGATCTAATTTACAGTCTGCAGCTAGCATGAATATATTTTATTCATGGCTGTTTTTTATCATTCTTCTGATTTCATGGTGAACTCCAGCTCCAGCCATTCAAAACTCTCTCCCTCAGTGCAGAAAAAACAGACGCAGTCGTGTCACGCATACAGCTCAGATCAGACAAGTGAGAAAACATCTGCACGTTATAACCCATAAGGCACTGGGCTCTAATTGCAATTTTAAGCCGTATGTTGTTTCTCTTAATACCCGTAATCAATAGCTGTTTTTCTTTTCCAGCAGATGGTAGCGTTCATCCTGAAGTCCTGCATTAGCATTTCAGTTAACATAGTCATATTTTGATAGAAGAGATATTGAAACCAACAAATTATCTATTTATTATTTGTTTGTTGCTGTATGTAGCAGCTAATTCACATAAAAGCACATTCAGGGCTGAAATATTGCATAATGGATTAGGTTTTTATTTTTGCATTACATAAAAATGGTAATTTGTTTACAATGATTGTCTATACAAGCCTAAAATAAAATGCATAATCATTTTCTTTGTTATAGGCATTATAGTTGCATTTTACTTGCATTATACCGTGAGCCTCGAAATTATTCATACCCCAGGCATATTTTCACTTAAAATTTTATTCAATTAGCAAGTCAAATTTAGATGGAAAATGACATAGGTGTATGCAAAAACATAATACAATGATGTACTAAAGATCATTGAGGAAAAAAACATTTCTCAGCTTTTATTGTCATGCGGAAAGGTCCACTGCTGCCCAAGGCCAAGTTTCACTGCAGACTGCCTGAGGTTGTTACGGAGAATCCTCAGGTATTGCTCTTTTTTCATGAT
>JBBJLR010000133.1:23982965-23994614 GCA_037577145.1 Brachypetersius gabonensis | reverse complement strand
TCAAATGCATTAGGGACAGGGGCGACATTGTTGCTACATGCTTGAGCAATTGTATTGATAAAGTCGTCATTGTTTAATGGAGACTGGACTATTTCCCTCGCTTTACTTGCCATGTTTGACCTTCGTAATGTTCATTCTCGCGCCATACAGAGGGGACCCAGTGAGGTTGACCAAAGCAGTGCCAGCCCGAAAGTTCAGGTTCATTGTATCACATTTTTTCATTCAATATCGTTTCAGTACTTTGCGTACACGCCACAGTACTTCAAAATATACTTATTTGGACAATTGGTGTAAAATAGAAATTGTTCACACAATAAAAGCCAAAGATGATTTATCTTTTTTTTTATTGAATTTGAAGGCAGATATCCTACACTCCATTCATCAAGAAGGGATTTTACGAGGATTACACAGTGAAAGATCCAATTTCATTCCATATATATCAGGCTTCATCCCATATATCTCCGTGTTCATTCAATATATATCAAGTTTCATTCCATATACATCAAGTTTCATTCCATATATATCGGGTTTCATTCCATTTATATCAAGTTTCATTCCATATATATCGGGTTTCATTCCATATATATCAGGTTTCATTCCATATATATCAGGTCTCATTCAATATATATCAGGTTTCGTTCCATATATATCGGGTTTCATTCCATATATATCAGGTTTCATTCCATTTATATCAGGTTTCATTCCATATATATCAGATTTCATTCCATATATATCAGCTTTCATTCCATATATATCAGGTTTCATTCAATATATATCGTGTTTCATTCAATACATATCGTGTTTCATTCCATACATATCGGGTTTCATTTCATATATATCAGGTTTCAATCAATATATATCAAGTTTCATTTCATATATATCAGCTTTCATTCCATATATGTCGTGTTTCATTCCATATATATCAAGTTTCAATATATCAAATATTTCCTGTTTGGCTTTCCATAATATATATATATATATATATATATATACACAGAATAGATATATAAATAATGCAAGTATATATATGGAAGGTGGTGGTAGCCTAGTGGGTAAAACACTTGCCTGTGAAGCAGATGACCACAAAGTCACAGGTTTAAACCCTCTTACATTCTACGATTGTGTTCTTGAGCAAAACACTTAACCCTCAGCTGCTCCAGGGGGACTTAATAGTTGTAAGTCAGTCTGGATGAGGGAATCTGCCAAAAGCATAATATATGTTTATTCTCTCTTTTTTTCCTTGGTTGCTTGTGTGATTTTTTAAAACAAATTAATTTAAGTTAAAAGTAGGTAAAGATTTTGAATGTTTGGATTTTTATGATTATCATTGAAAGAATAAACAATACAGGTGAATGTATATGAGACCACCTTGAAAATACCTGTATACAAAAAACAAAAAAAAAAGAAATAAAAAATTTTAAAGGACATATTTAAGATTCTGCACTAGTTCTAGGTCAGTATTCAAATTCGTGACATCGACCATGTTACGGCCTTTTTACAAAAAGGTCAGATTTTGAATCTTATGTATTCAACTGAAGAACACTCTCAGGTTGATCTGATCTACTCAAGGTTTTTGCTTAAACGTGTGGTGTCTGTGTCAGCTGGAGTGCCTTTGATCAAAGCCAAAGTGAGACACACCAAATGCAAAGAATTTCAGACATGCATATTAATATTCTATTTTAACTTTATATTTTTAAGTATATGAATTAAATTTACAAAATCTGCTTGTTTGTTTGCTCTTTGTTAATTTTTATCTCCTCATGTGTTTGCCTGTAGAAGCTAATTCACTATAAACCAAAGTAGACCAAGTCTGAAATATTGCATAATCATTCCATAATCACATTAGTGTAGACCTCAAGGCATGTACAAGAGCAACTAGAGTGCATATATACTGTGAAATGAATTTGCAAATGTTACAAGCTGCTTTAGCCTTTGATGATATTGACTGTGTGCGTGCAATGCAATGTGCATGGAATGAAAGATCATATTATCTAAGGCAAAAGGAGGAGTGATGTGCTGCATGTTTGTGTGGGTGTATATGTAGATGTAGCATGTGTGGACATGCCAGTGTGCGTGCATGTGTGTTACACTGAAGCAAAGGTTACATTGAATTACATTGAAGCAACACTTTGCTATCCAGACGCTGAAAATGTTCTGTCATTGAAAAAATGTCATTGCTGAGTCAATGTTAGAGAGACCATTTTTCCCCCGACGGCTTGAAATTCACCATATCTGTACACATGTATCATCGTTTAAGCTTTGTCTTAGTTTAGCTGGCTCTGACGCATCTTGGCAGTAGCACAAAAATAAGCTTTTGCCCCACAGCAATCTGTGTTGCGCTAGACCTTGGGGCCGCATATGGTGCTTTGTGATCCATTATAGACAGGCAGATGGAGAGAGACCTTACTCGTAGGAAGGCATAGCCACTCGTTTCCCATTTCTCGTGTAGCTGTGCTCTGAAAAAGCCTGTCTTGAAGGTTGCCCTGACCTTCACTTTCAAGTGGCCTGCAATCCTTTTCTTTTTTCCCTCTCTTTCTCTCTTTCCTTGTGAACATGGTCACACCACATGTCATGTCTTGATAGACATGTCATGTCATGTCCATTCAAATTAACTGGGAAAAAGTTTCCAAGGATAGAGGGAAAAGAAGGAAAGAAGGAAAGAAGAAAGGGAATGATGTAGAAGGAGCCAGAGGGTGAGAAAGGGAGGATGAAAAAGAACAACTGGGCCATTGGGAGGTTGTGGGTGACAGCCAATTACACAGAAAAGGATCATATTGTGTGTGGCCTAGGTGTCGTCATTGAGAGATCGGGGTGTCCCCTGATGGCCAGTTTCTGAAGCCATCCAAAGAGGATCAGGAACACTTAGTTACTGGTGTGGTTCCCGTTCTGGCCTTTATCTTGCATATTTTAATGCCTTCCGTACTCTACAATGTATAAACCATAGGTCTATAAATGATTCTTGGCTCTGCTGTGCACAGAGAAACATTTAACTTGTCACATCTGGGGCCTCTTGTCCCCTCCCTCAAAGAGACCTCAACAGCGTGGTCGTCCAGGAGAAGACCTCGCCACTCTGATACTTGGGAAGGTAACTCTCCCAAAAGAGAGAGGAGAGCACAGAAGAGAAAAGTTATCTGTCTGTCTCAGTCCCATTCAGTTTAGAAGGACCGTGAGACGTGACCTACGCAGGCTTGCCAGCAGTGAGACAATCGGGGATTCCTTAGTTTAAGCCTTTCCTTCTAAGTTTGTGGAACTATTCACCTCTACGCTAGTGTTAAAACTCCCTAATCCTGCTTTACCGTTTGTCGTGGAGGTAAACACCTCGGAAGTCGGATTAGGAGTGGTGCTATCCCAGAGACTGGGAACCCCAAAAAAACTCTATCCTTCTGACTATTTTTCCTGGAAGCTAATGCAGAATGCAGAGTGTATGACATTGGTAACTGGGAACTGCTCGCGGTAAAAGTAGTGTAAGAAGAGTGGCATCATTGGTTGGAAGGAGCTAGGCATCCTTTCACTGTCTACACCGGCCACCATAATCTTGAATACATTGGACAAAATGGCAAAATGGTTGAACCCTCGACAAGCACGTTGGGCCCTCTCCTTTGCACACTTTAACTTCACCATAACCTACAGAGCAGGGTCAAAAAACGGAAAAGCGGATGCCTTATCTCGTCACTTTCCTACTCCTGTGGATAATTCAGAACCTGAGCCCATTATTCCCACAACACTTATCGCAGCTCCCATACTTTGGGACCCAGACACAGAATTCAAGTAGCCGAAGCTCTGTTCAGGAGTGTTTTTGTCATTACAGCATCCCTGAGGACATCCTGTCTGACCAGGGCCCCCAATTCGTGTCCAGCGTTTGGGCCGAATTCTTTAAGAAATTGTGGGCTTCTGTTAGCCTGTTGTATGGGTATGACCCTGAGGCAAACGGGCAAACAGAATGGGCAGTTCAGGAGGTGACACGTTTACACAACTGGGCAGAGTATTTAGGCTCGGTGGAGTACGGCCAGAACTCCTTGGGTCACTCTCCTACTGGTCTAACGCTGCTTGAGTGTGTGCTTGGCCGTCAACCCCCATTCTGTCCATGGGATGCAGAACCCACGGATGTCTCACACCAGTACCTGGTGGATTGGGAACGTTACGGCCCTGAGGAAAGGAGCTGGGTACCAGAAACTGACATCCTCAGTCAGGACCTTATAACAGGCCATTAGGCTCAGCCAGAACGCCCTGCTCCTTGCTCTTGGTTAAGTTCTCCCAGACACACAGGACAGAAAGGGAGACCCATCAAGTGCAATTTGTCATGAATGTCCCAGAATCAAATGGGTTAATCTCAGTCCCATTCAGTTATAAGGACCATCTCCAGAGACGTGACCTGTGCAGGCCTGTTAGGAGTGAGACAATCAGGGATTCCTTAGTTTAAGCCTTTCCTTCTAAGTTTGTGGACTGCCTTTGTTCACTGAAATCGTTCTTTATTAAAAAGACACTCTTACTTCCCAAATCCCCATGCTCTTGCATCCTCTCTCTAAGGTTCTACATGATGTAACTGGTATAAAACTATATGAATTTTATGCAGGTTCTCAACTTTGTAGGATCAAAGATTTTGGTCCACGCAAATGGATCGCCATCTGCCACATGGTCTCTAACGACCCCAAGAATCTCGCACCCTCTTCCACCTACCTTTCCCTTCAAAGGAACAAAACCCTCTGTTCGGGAGGAACAGAGATAACACATCTCTCCCCCACAAAGACCCTTGCAGTCACAAAATGGTCAAAAGATAATTGCCCTCCAGTTCACAGGTCTATAGCTAGGAAATTCTTTCCTGAGAAATCAAACTCCTAGAGAAGCAGCATAACCCAGCAGCCAGCCACACCCCCCACACACACAAACACGCCAGCAAGAGAACAAAGAGGCAAAGATATTTCATGTTTTGTAAATAGAGAAACTGAATTTCTGAACACGTAAGGTTGGGAATTGCTTGATGACTCAAGGGAATTATAACAAACTCATATTCTGACATTGAGAGGTTTGGTTTGCATAATTATGGCTATACATAGAGTGTGTTTGTAAGTCAAGCCACAATCTGTGAAATGTTTGTGGAATGTATAGCATGTGTCTGTGTGAACCTCTAAATGCTCAGCCATGAACTATAGTTATGAGCTTCATGCTGCAGCCCAAACAACTTCAAATGAAAAGAAAAGGAAGGGAGCCACGAGGTGACCCCCACCCCCCAGATGCCTAAGGAAATGTTCTTGTTCACTGGAGAAATCACTTCAAGGCTGCATTGGCCTACCTTGCTCTCATTTTAAACAAAAATTTAACTTTAGCTAATTCCCCCTCTTACCTAAAGCCAAACTCCTATTAATTGTGCACTTAAGGAGAGCTTTATAAAGCCCAATTATTGTATTCTTGTGCGAATCACAAGCCGGTATCCGATATAGGCCCTGCTTTGTAGAGTTGGATGTCTGGAAACCGGTCGAGACACTTTTACGTGGTCTTGGTCTTGTCACAGTCTCAACTGTCTTTTGTCTTGGTCTTGTCTCGGTCTCGGATCCCTCAGTCTTGTCTTGGTCTCGCTGTCTTGGTCTTGCTGACCTTCAAATGCAACCAATCAATGACATACATATATTTTGTTGTGATTCAGACACTGGCGCTCATCCATACAAAATATGCAAGTGTAACGCTAGTTAAACATTAGATCCAGCATCAAAGTGAGCAGTAAGTCTAGTCAGTCAGTTCCAGTAATGTCAGCAGTAGTAGGCTAGTCAGTAAAATACAGAAAGATTGTCAGCAAATTCTTCTGTCATAAAAGTTGCATTCACAGAACACAAAAAGTTTTTTTGCGACACACACTTAAAAAAAGAAGCATTCGGCAAAATGCAGATTTTGTGCTGTCTCTTTCACCGAGACAGCCAGGACTACCTCAACCTTCACGAGGCACCTGGAGCGTAAACACCCTGAAAGGTAAGCTAGCCAGAAGCTATCTACCCATCTTCAAACTCTTTTAGCTACCTTTCCAACCTTAGATGACCAGATCATGTATATGTATTATTGAAAAGGAACATTATAAATATGAGGTTGACAAGCTCTTTATTTATTTTGTCAACAACCTGAGCAAACCAGACCTCTACCTACTGTCAGAAAGCCATTTGTCTGACACTCAAGATAAGCAACCACAGAGTGATGTGGGATGCAATGTTTTTAAGCCAAAATTGTATCGTAAATGTCTCAATAATGGCACATTAAACTGTTCTAAACAATTTTATATCCATCTTTATGGATCAGTTAGGTCAATGGAATTATGTCTGAGGAAACTCTCCTTTTTAAGAGCTATTATCTGGGCTTCATTGGCAGGATGAGCATTTGTGACAGACCAGAGTTACTGAACCAGTATCTCCTCAGGTGGATGTGCTGCTTGAGAGGGGGTGCCCAAAAGCCATACACCCAAATTGATCCACAAACAGTTCCTTCTAAAACAGGTCTTAAACAAAGGCCACATGAAAGACCATTATCATACAGACTGACCAAGAGGGCACTTGTACAGTGTGATGGCAGAAGGGCGAAGGCTCATGCCCCCTGTGGAATCCATCTGTGCATGTGATTGCTCCAGGACCAACATTTCAAACCACTGTTGTTCGTCTGCTCCACTCGCTCTGTTTCTGTCAGTTTCCCTCGCTCCATATCGCTTTCTCTGTCCTCCCTCTGTCGCCTTTTCCTTCAGTTCTCCTTCTCTTTCCCTGTCTTGTTTCTTGTCCCTCACCCCCTGAGAAGTTTCATGAAACGCTTGGCAGATGAAGTGAGGGTCTAATCCTGCTGTTGACAAGACCGTGGGGAATCCAACTGTGTGTGTGTGTGTGTGTGTGCGCTTGTGCGTGTGTATCTGTCACTCTGTCTCTCATGATCCTCAGAGCAAACACTCTTTTATTAAAAGATATCTTTCTATACCCCCACCTCCTCTTATTTCCTCTCTCTCTCTGCCAAGTAGGCACAGATCCTCCAAGCATCTACTGGACAGAAGAAGGGAGACAGAAGAAGACTGGATGCTAATGTCTGATTCTGAAGCGTGACTGCAGCAAGGATCTCCGTTTGCTTGGTACAGGCGCTACACATTGAGTAGTAAATCATGTTAGGAAGGGCTGTCAACAGAAACATTTTTGCACAAGCCTGAGTCCATACCACAGATACGAAAACTGATGAGGAAAAAACAAAACTGAGGATAATCTACAACAGCTACTCCCACTGGTTTATGTACTGAAAACACCTGTCATACAGAACCATCGTGCTGGTGTACAATTACAGACTTGAGTTCATCTGTTGATGTATAATTCATGTTTGCTATCCTCTAGTACTCCAATAGTGATAATTTTCTGACCGTGGGCCCTTTTCCGTACTATACAGGAACCGAGCTGTACGGATGATACAGGGACTGTACGTTTCTGATGAAATAGTCTCCACCCAGTTTATGGCAGATCGTTGTCTGCATCCAGGTAGTTGTACCAGAGGAAAGTGTTTCTGTCAGAGCTGCTTTTGTTATTGTGGTCTTTTATTATTTATAGTCTTCTTTGTGATTTTAATTTTTTTCTCAGCATTCTTTAGCCCTGCAACAAATACCTAACCCAGCTTGTTAGTGATGGCCTGGTTCACCTTTGCATTTCTCACAATGCTAAAGATAAATTTATTAGCGTCATAGAAAACTTCAACTCAAACAGCTTTTTGGCAGACACTTAATTAAATCATTCCATACTGTGATGACAGTTTGACCATTCAAACAGCAGTGATGCAGTCAGCTCGGCTGCGGCCTGCTTTTGGCCCAGCCATTGAGCAGGATCATGATAGTACGGCTTGAGTATTAGTTGCTTTATTTGTAATGGAAAAAACATTGTTTCAATTGCCAATGGAAGAGCGTCACATAGAGCTGTTCTTAGCTGGATATTTTTTCTGCAGTGGGACTACTCTCAACCTACAAGAGACACTTGAGTAAAATCCACACTGCTGTTACTGATACATTTCTACCAGTACTACATATACTCTACCATACCACCACTGCATCAGTATAACTTCTGTTCTGAGAATGGTTTACCGCTCAAATAATATCTGGTTAGCAGTCCTGTGGTCAGACATGACAAGTGATAAATAGGACAGATGTTGACAACATATGGGCTGCAGTCTGTAATTCTAGAGTGTAAATACAAAGTAAGTGGAGCCAAAGAAATGGAAGTATAAAGTAGGTATTTCTTATAAAGTAAATTACACATGGAACGATCACATATTTTATGCATATGTTTAGATTTAAAGCATATTTTTCCCATAAGGTGATGGTGAATGGACCCAACATACATGAACTAATATTTCATTCAGTTTTCCTTTCAAAATAAGTGAGCAATATAATCATCACAAGCATTGAATACCATGATTTTCTATGTAACGTTACTTTGTTTTTGTGGAATTTTTTTCGCAAACCCTTCAAAACCTAATTGGCTCAAGTGGCAGAAAAGCGTAATGTATAGAACCCTGAGTTTCTTATTAAGAACCAGCTGCTTCTGCCTGCTTTGCGTCTTTGCTGAATTGTTGTTAATTACACAGTGATAGAGAATGGAGTGCCATTCTTTTGATGGCAAGAAACCAATAAATCTAGCACAGCACATTTGCTCAAGTACCATGAATTAAAAAGCGGCTAAAAATATGCTGCAGGTGCCTAAATTTTTTTTAAGCAGGAGCTGATAAGACAACATGTTTCCAAAGCGATTCAGAGTTTTTTGCACATGTGCACAACTGACATCAAACAATTGTATCATAGTAATGACTAAATCAGCTTTTGTGAATGAAAATAGGTGTGAAAGTGACCATTCTGTCATACGTAAACACACCACAGCATGCACAGCATGAAATACAATCTCTACATTTTACCCATTCACCAAGTGAAGCTGTGGGCAGCCAGGAACGCGGCGCCCAGGGAGCAGTGTGTGGGGACAGTACTTTGCTCAGGGTACCTCAGAGGTGCTTAGGCGTCTTGGGAATCAAACCGAACCCATGACTTTTTCATCGTGGGGCGAATGTCCTAACCACTAGGCCACCAGCTGACATGGCTTTAAAGAGACATTTTTAACCATTTTTAACAATGTATCAAACAAAGGAGTTTTTTGGGGTTTCTTTTGTAAAGGCAGCTGTTGTATGTTTAACCATTATAAATTAGCTTAAATATTTGCTTAACTGGTCCAAATTGGCACCAAAAGTATTTTTGTGAAACAGCAAATAGTCTTTACTGCATTTTAATTCATTTTTAGTTTTTCATTATTTAAATGTTAACTGGGCTGTATTAATATCTGTGGACCAGAGCAGCATTTATACAGCCATTTAATAGAATAGGAGACCATTATTTTTTTCTGGTTTTGTAATTTGTGGGAGTGTGTTTGTGTAAAATGTGCACGTCGCTGTTGTTTTATACTCTATTGACCACACTTGATTCAGAAGTGCAAATACACAGAAAATGTAAAAAATTATACATATAAATAATGTATATATGTACGTAAGCCAGGAGAAGATGGGCAGGCCATCACTGCCGACCCACCAACTGGAGGGCGTTGTGGTTCCGGTTCGAAACGCCCAAGGAAAGTTGGACACCACCTGATGACATCATATCCTGGCCGAAAGCTTCAGTCACTTCTTGAGTAACTGTATGAAGATGCAGCAATGTAATCTATCACTATTATACACTGGCAATGTTAAATTACACAATTCTCTTACACTATTTTACAACTGCAACAATTAAAACAGTAATGTTAAGAGCATTGTGTGTCTCTGTTTCATTCCATCAGAAACTGAATCAGGAGTGAAGCTGCTGGAATACGTCACATAAAATAGCTGCTATTCAAACACCATTCTGTCATACATGAACACACCACAGCACACAGTGTGAGCAGCGCAAAATTCTTCCTCTGCTTAAAATAAGTGGCAATATTGGTTATCTAATGCTAGCTAGCTATCTAATAGCTTTACCTTTACCTATCCTAGCTTACCTTGTATACCTTCAACCAACAAAAATATAAAGTGTGTGATATAAAATGTCCATGGACTTTTATCATGTGTGTAATGACAAAAGTATCCTTTTCCTGTGTAAGTATCTGATTACCACTGATATTATTTCCAGCTTGCTGTTGAATCCAGTCTCTATGGCATTTGCTGTTATTTACTTCCCAGATTGTGTTTTATACTAGCTATTTAATGCCAATCTCTTTGTATTTCTATTAATATTTCATCTGTCTTATTAGCGTTGTATTGGAGGAGTTTATAACCTGTTGACTTTCGAAAAAACAGCTGTATGTATCTTTGACAAACTGAAATGAAACAGCTGATTTTACTCTAAGGATTCTGGTTCTATTTAAAATGTATTTTAAATGTGATTGTAAAACTTCTGTTATTAAATTCTTAATAGTAAAATAAGTAAAACAAAAATGAGTATTACAATAATATACTGCTATCTTTTTAAAATATAGTTGTGTACAGCATTTACAAAATATGATGCAACATGTTATTACTGTAAACAAACTAAGACCTTATGACTGCTGTAAATACTAATTACAGTAACTACCTAGTACCTCTGATGCCAGTAAATAACTGTAAATTTACAAAGGACTTTTTTACTCCGAACCTTTCTTTTTTAATATTCATGGCCATCTTTTGCCAGTTTTGCACAAAAAAGGAATTTACTCTTCACATACTCACAAAGACACCTCATGTTGTTACATATTCAGCTGCACTGTTAATAACTCCTTAAAAACCTTATGGAATCAATACAGACAATGCCAAGAGCGGTGCTCTTGCTTGTCTTACAAATAGGTTCCTAACAAGCATTGCTATAAAAAAGCCTCTTGCTGAATTGAATATGACCCACCCTCACCATGTACCGGGAGATGGGATAAATAGTCAGTCCTAATTGGAAAGGGACACAGAGCTGCTACAAAACTTCACAAAAATTACCTTTCAAGTCCTTTTTAACATTCTGTTCTTGTCAAATACAAACTAACACATATTTCACTGTAACACTTTTTAAATATAAGTCATTAATTTGGCTTTGGGAACATGTCTGTTGTGTGTAGGCTGACCATTCAGCCTATAGCAACTTACTGTAGCTCTGCTTATTATACTGAACTTTTAATCATCATTTACACCCAGTTTTAAATGGGTAGTCAGTCAGAATACAGCACATTTACATATATCAGTCTTAAAGGCATAGTAATGAAGAAAAAGGCCTGTTGAATCTGAGGGCTAATGACAGGTGGTCAAGGAAATATTAAGTGTACCACAGGGGACGAAAAAGAAAAAAAATAAGAAATGTTGGTTACAGACCCCTTAATATGATGGTTTTCCCTGTTGCTGTTGATTCCGTAGCTAATTAAAGCAATGAGCCACACAAGCTCTATGTCATGCCTTACATCACCTTGTAGCCATCCTAAAAGCTCTGTGATGATGGGTCTCATGTGGCTTATTGCTTTTAACAATAATTATTTATTCATAATTAAGATATATTAATAATATTTGACCTCCAATGCTATAGCTTATTGTTTGCAAATGGTAGGCTATGGATGCCAATCAACATAATTTTTAATGACTCAAGAATACTGAATTCAATTTGCATCTCTCTCTCTCTCTCTC
>JBBJLR010000133.1:23963012-23974745 GCA_037577145.1 Brachypetersius gabonensis | reverse complement strand
GAGAGGGGGAGGGAGAGAGAGAGAGAGAGAGAGAGAGAGAGAGAGAGAGAGAGAGAGAGAGAGAGAGAGAGAGAGTTAGGTAGATACATAGATAGATAGATAGATAGATAGATACATACATACATACATACATACATACATAAATACATGGATACACAGATAGGTACACAGATAGAAAAGACAATACAGAGAAGTCACTAAGAGAGGCTCAGTATCCCAGTAGGGACTATGTGTGAGAGAGACGGGGGCCAAGGAGATTGCCCACTCTGAGCAGGTAGAGCTGAGAGGTCAAGAAGGCGTTGTGGAGTGGGAGGTGTGATCAGACAGAAGCTGAACAGATATATGAACCTCACTGCTTTTCCTCAGGGGCTTCTAAGGTGGTTATCTTCCCTTCTTTTCAACTTGCAAAATGGACAAGTCAAAGATGAAATAAAATAGATCAAAACATTTTCTGGGGCAGGGCTTTTTGGTTTTAAGCATATTTAACTATAAGGTTAATGAAAGTTAAACATCACAATAGATTTTTTCTAGCAAGGTACAATTAGAGCAAAAAACCTTTCAATGTAATTTAACCTTTACCTAATATTGAACTTATTTAGACTTTAAAAACTTTAACATTCTTCACAAATGACAATCAGCTGAAATGTTCTGTCCTGAAACAAAGGTGCTTGTTTCTATGGCATTGCTATAAAGAAAGCTTTTCTTGAAATGCATTACTTGCTTGGTAGCTTGATGCAGTATGGTTACTAACACAGTATAGCTGAGTTTCATTTGAAATTGCACAACAGAACTGTAAAAGTAAGTTGTGTGGTGGTCACACCATTTCTCTCACTTTGCTGCTGTTAATAGCAACCACAAACAAGAGTTGAGACAGGGACCAGCTTAAAGCTCACATTTACTGTTTATTTGTAGAGGAAAATAACATGACTATGGACACCTGTCTTAAGCAGCACTGGAATAACTACCTACAAATTGAATCCATTGTAAATTATTACTTACATTTCTTAAACCATGATGGAATTGCCATATTGTACTGGACAAACTACTTACCTCACATATTAATTCCTAAACTCATGCACAACTATTATGGTCAAGAGAAAATTCAGTGTTCATTTTAATAATATATTTAGAAATAGCCAGTCAGAGTAATTTAAAAGACATTCCAAAATCTATACCAATGAACAAGATAGATAGTTTAACTGATGCCAAATGAACACCCAGAAATGTTTAAAACAGCTGCCTCTAAACAAAAACTGCTATGCTTATAGAGCTGTTTTGAATACAAATCATGAGATGAGGCTGGGACTTCTTTGGCACATGATATTTGTTCCATAAGTTTCATATTAGCAGGATTAGATGATTTGGCAGATTGCTGGTGGAGTCAGCTGATGAAAGGTCTTTTTTCTCCCAACCTTAATGCCGCATTGTTGATATTCTCAATCCAGAATCACATAATCAATTCTACCATTTTGGCAGAGTTCTGAAAAACAGAATCCTTTCTTACCTTTTTCTTTGATTTTGCCTAATCTGTAGCAAATGGTCTTTCTAATCCTTTTGTAAACTGCCCATGGACATCGACTGATTAGAAACAGTCAGATAAAGTGGCACATAAACCACACACCAGCTAGTAAAAATGAAACAGTAGACAGCATATGCAGATCCACTTTTTATTTTTTGACAGTAAGAATCATCTTGTCAATAATGATGATCTTATTTATAAACTTTGCTATATGAATGCTGGATAAGATTCACTCTCTTCTTTCTGAGGTGTTACCAGTAAGAGAGGTCTGTCCACTGATGAAATTCAAGAAAGTGGCTGAATCAACGGATGAACTTTAACTGCACAACAGCTCCAAGGTAAGGGGGTACTAATTCTCACTTACCTGAGAAATATGTAATAAATGGATTCATAAAATGTATATCAAAGCTATACGATTAGATTTCAATTAAGCACTGAGGCTGTGCATGGTGGTTTTCTTTTTTGTCCAACAATATCCTTAAAGTTCAGGTTCTTTATGTTACAACAAACCCAGATCATGAACTAACTAGCAGGCAACAGGTTCAGTGCTAAACTGTGCAGTGTATGTTTCTCCCAACATACAGAGTGAGTACCAAGAGATAAAAACCAGGCTGTTAGCACTGTGGCAGAAGATCTACTTGTCTGCGGTACAAGGCATGGTCAGATGGTGTCCTTGTCAACTTTTAAAGAAAAAATGACATGAATTACTACATAAATAATACAGTTAAATTTAGAAAGGGATGGTTTTGGTGACTGTGTTCCCAAGAGACTGGAAAATTTACTGGGAGACAATGATTTGTCCAACAACACAACTTTATTGTTTTACATGTCATTTAGTCGGTCTTCTGAGTTTACAAGGATCATTTGAAGATGCCATTACCTTTATCTGACACCTGATTCATCTAGTAAGCATCTTCTAAAGCATTGACATCTTTGGGCCAGGTGCATTTAATTCGACTTCGAACTGACCTTAGCAGAAGGGGTCATTCCCAGGTGTAAAGCTGGATATTGTAATGTTCACCCTGTTTTTTTTCTGCTTTTTTGGCTCTTTGTAATGTTCTGTCTTCTCTCTGTTTTCTGGTCTGTTGTTGTTTACTTTCCATGTACCTTGGTTTATGTGTCTTAGAGTATTGTTTGGGTCTTAGGTCGTCTTTAGCTCCTCCCCCTTGTTATCCCATTTACCTGTGTCTAGTTCCTGCCTTTGCTCCTGTCCAGCTGTTCTCATTTCCTTACGTAGTATAAATACCCCTTGTATTTCTTGTAACTTTCTTTAGAAACTTTGTTATGGTCCTTTCTACTTGTGTAGGTTTGCTTGTGTTTTTGTTAAACATGTCTGTTTTCCCCCTTTGTTTCTGCGGTGCTCCTGTTTGTGTTATCCATTGGACCATCTTGTGTTTTCTGGTGTTTTCATGTACCGTGGAGCCCTTGTTTTTGTTACTTGTTCTTTAGCATTAAACCTTTTAGATCTTGCTATTACATCATGCGTGCCTCGACCTTTTCATCATTACAGAGAACCCTAATTTAAGGTTATGATTAGTAATTTGCTGTCCAGTTTTAGAGTCATCACCTTTAAAAGTCAGTATCCATTTTGGGGTTAAATATAGTAGCAGTGTGGCTTATATGTTTCAGAAGCCACACCATTCTTAGCAAAGAAAAAGCACTAAAGGACTCAGGTTGCAAAGTAGCCAGCCACAGTAAAGGTCACCTCGCACGGGTGCTAACAAGATTAAAAATGTATCGTTGGCCGCTGTGACACTTTTCATCCTCTAAAGAGATGGTGTTTCGGAGGCGCCTTTGACCACTCATGCACCCTGACCCCATAAGCCTGGCAGTGTGGCGTTTCAAAGTGTCCGCGCAGCCCCTGTACGCTTACCCGCCGTGCCAGGGCTTTCGGCAGTGGGTTTGTAATTGGATCGCTCCTTCTGTCTCGCTCTTCTTCTCTTTTTTTTGTTGCCTCGCTCTTCCACGGCGGAGGGATAACTGAGCCAAGGTGAGTAAAGGCGCCGTAATCAGCTTACCCCATGCACCTGTAGCACTTCATTATTCACAGTAATGACTTCATTTTCAAATGGCACAGTTAAAGCCTGCCATAAGACTGTAGGAAGAAATGTGCGCTCGTGTGTGCGTGCTTGTGTGTGCGCTTGTGTGTGTTGCACAGGGTACAATATTTACTTATATCTCTGTCCACATTTAAAAACAAATGTGCCCAAATGAAAATTTAGACATATGGTTCTTGAAAACCCTTTCATTCCTACAGAACCTTAACATTATGAAGCTGTTAAAACAAGACTGACCCAAAAACACCAGAACGCATTCTCCATCATTCTTTTCTAGAATCCCCCTCATTTATGCTGTCTTCTATTTACACTACACTAGAAAGTGTTCACTGACACTGTTCATACTGTTCTAGGACGTTTTCCCCATTTGCAATCTTGTAAAATTATTCTCCTAATTCAATTTTAGAAACCCTATATTCTCCATTTTCACTGTCCTAGAACATGCACCTCCTTTTCACACTGTTCTAGAATGTTTGTCCTCATTCAGATTGTTCTTAAATGTTTACTACCCTTTCATACTGTTCTAAAATGTTTACCTCCTACTGACATTGATCACACAGTTTTCCACATTTGCACTGTTGTAAAACATTCCAATCACTTGTTTCTAAAAAAAAATCCTGTTGCCACTGTTCACAGCTCTTTCCTAGTGTTCTTCACCATTCTTTATCATTTACATTATACAATAATGTTCTTCTCCATTTACACTGTTGCAGAATGTTCACCTGCCTTTGTTGCTAACGTTCTTTCCCGTTTACACTATTTAGCTCTGAAAAAGTGCACACCATGTAACTGCTTGCACGGAACCATTCTTCATCACTTCAGGTGTTGAATAGAAGCTCTGCTATCTGCTGGGGCTAGGTGAATAAATGGGTGAAGAAGTGTGGTCCATTTTCCCTTTCTATCCTTGCTCATATTCACTGTCTTCCAGCTCGGGTTGCAAAATACTGCAGGAAATGTTATGGCCCTGCCCTATCTTGACAGTTCGCCTCCTCCCTAAGCACAAACTGTGGGGCATTTTATTATCTTAATGCATACAGGCAGCAGTGGGCTGGAACCAATGCTGTAAACCAATTGCGATAGGAATCCTCAGGGATACAACCACAAGCTTTTCAACCTGCTATACTATGTGTGTGTGTGTGTGTGATTTGTGTATTTACTGGTGTGTGTGAATGCATTTGCATCGTTTTCGTGAAGGGACTCGATTTTGCAAAATATTGCCTTTCTCCATGAGGAGTTTATTAAGCCGTCTCATGTTCACTCCACCAGCACAGCTGAAAAAATAAAACCTGCACCTTACTGTAACCTTGTTTACTGCCAGTACAGGCACCCTAACAACCAGTCACTGTTATAATTCTACACTTACACATTGTGTTTTTTCTATGTTGCTAACTGTGCAGTAAGAATATGATTCCAGTGCGGCATGCTCATGTCCAATTACGTGTATATGTTGTTGTGCGATAATTACAATTTCTGGTAAACTACATTTCCCACTTACATTACTGTTAAGCTTCTACACTGTCTATTCATTTACTGTTTATTTGTTTATTTACTGTAGAGTTTTGTCATAACTTGCACTCTGTTGAATGTTGTATGTTGCTATATGTTGCACCACGGTCCATAGAGAAATGTTGTTTCATCTCACTTTGTACAAGTACACAGCTGCTGATGACAATAAAGTAATCTTGAACCTTGAATCTTAAACATACAACCTTGAAAAACAAAACAGAGTAGCAAATCCCTTCAAGTCTGTCACACATACTGGGTCACGTGCAGTCAAAGGGCACCAGAAATGACTGCACGTCAGGTATAAAAGGTGGAAACAGGTGATAGTACTCGCACAGACACTGAAGTGACATGCTTCAGTCTTCACGAGTCCCTCTATCCTCTCTCTCCAGGACTGTGAGTACTAAAAGCTCAGAGGAGCTCCCCTTATCTTTCCCTGTGTTTGCGAGTGAGATCGAGGACCTGTTTGGTGCGTGTCTCTACCCCTTATGGAGCATTCTCAGAGTAAACCACGTGGTTCACCCGTTTCCTCGTCTCCTTCACTCCCTCCCTTGCGGCCGGGAAACGAACAACCCAAGTGAGGGGGAGGGGTCCCTCACTTGGTGCAATACATTTTTCCAGCAGCCCATTGGCCGTCTCTAGGCTTACCATCCAGGTAGACCTGCAACTGGGTCACAAGCGAATCGGTACCACCGCCTTCGTTGGTTCGGGGGCGGCTGGTAATATTCTCGAACAAAAACATGCTACCCAGCTGGGGATCGAAACAGAGGTGTTAACTCAGCCAGTCACCATTACAGCTGCAGACGGTCGGCCCCTCTCAAAACACCTTCTCATATCCTATGAAACCCATACAGTTCCTTCAGTTTCTAGTAATTACTCTCTCTTTTCTTTCTCTTATTCTAGGCCACCCCTGGTTGCTGAAACACGACCCCCTCATCTCATGGACACAAAATTGTATTCTGCAGTGGGGGCCGACCTACAAGGAACTCTGCCTCCTGGCTCAGGCTGAGATGTGCTCGGGGGAGTCCGAGGCCCCTGGTGTCGAACTGCAGGCCATTCCCATCTCATACCGCGACCTGGTAGGGGTCTTCTGTAAGCTGGACCTGTGGAGCGTGTACAACCTCGTCCGCATCCGAGAGGGAGACGAGTGGAAGACGGCATTCATAACCCCCACCGGCCACTATGAGACTCGAGTAATGTCGTTTGGTCTGAGTAATAGCCCCTCCGCATTCCAGCAGCTGATAAATGATGTTCTCCATGACATGCTGAGCCGCTGGGTTTTCGCATACCTGGATGACATCATCATTTACTCCAAGACCATCGAGGAACATGTCCAGCATGTCTGGGCAGTGCTAAAGAGGCTGCTGACCCATCAGCTGTTCTGTAAGTTGGAGAAATGTCCCTTTCCCTAGCACACCACCACATTCCTAGGCTTTGTGGTCGCTCCTCAGGGTGTGGCCATGGATCCCCGGAAGCTGGAAGCTGTGCGTGTGTGGCCCCTACCCACGTCGCTCAAGCCGCTGCAGTGTTTTCTGGGGTTTGCCAATTTCTATCGATGATTCACCCAGGGCTTCAGTTCAGTTGCGGCACCTCTCACTGCTCTCACCAGCCCTAAACCCGGACCCTTCAAACTCACCCCAGATGCCATCTTCACCTTTTACCGTCCCTGCCACCTCTTCACCTCCGCCCCTGTCCTTATTCATCCTGACCGGACCAAACCGTTCGTTGTTGAGGTGGACACCTCCGATGTGAGCCAAGGATTCGATCCCACGCAGAGGTGATATGGGGTAGGGGACCGTGAGTTGCTTGCCATCAAGTGGGCTCTAGAGGAATGGCGTCACTGGCTCCAGGGCAGCGGTGTCCCATTCACGATCTGGACGGACCATCAGAACCTCATCACCATCAGAACAGCTAAACAATTCAACCTTTGGCAGGCGCGATGGACGCTGTTTTACGAACAATTCCATTTCAATATCACGTACCGTCCAGGACCAAAGAACATCAAGGCTGACACCCTTTCTCGCCAACACCAAACAGAGAGTGCCCGGACGGAACCAGCGTCTATCCTCCCCAACCACATCATCATCGCACCTCTCCGGTGGGGGTTGGAAGAGAGGGTTCGCCAGGCACAGTCCTTGGAACCGGCTCCCACCGAGACCCTGGCGGGCCGCATGTACGTCACCCAGGCATAACCCGCACCACCCAACTCCTCCAACGAGCCTTCTGGTGGCCAGGCATCAAAAAGGATGCAAAAATGTATGTCCGAGTGTGCCCCATGTGCGCTCGCTCCAAAACCCCGAATACCCCTTGAGGGGAGGAACTACAACCACTCCCGGTCCCTTGCCATAGTCACACATAGCCCTCGACTTCGCGAGGTAAGAACACCACAGCCTTGGACCGCTTTTCCAAGGCTGTGCACCTGGTGGCCCTATCTGGACTCCACATATCACCTCACATATCAATCTTGAGCATGTAGTCCGCTTGCATGGGTTCCCCAGGGACATCGTCTCAGACAGAGGGCCCCAGTTCACGGCCAAGTTCTGGAGGGCCTTCTGCTGTCTGATTGGCTCGACCATCAGCCTTTCATCTGGCTACCATGGTCAGACGGAGTGGGCCAATCAACAGCTAGAGCGCTTCCTCGGATGTTACGCCTACTCCTGTCAGCGCTGCTGGGCCGACTACCTCGTTTGGGCTGAGCTTTCTCACAATCTTCACATCTCCTCAGCCACCGGTTTCAGTCCTTTCGAGGTGTGCAACGGGTTGAAGCCTCCGGTGTTCGACCATCAAGAACCAGAGGTTGAGGTCCCTTCGGCCCAATGATTGGTCCGCCGGTGCCAACGACACTGGAAACAAGCCAGGAGGGCGATCATCCAAACCAGCAACACGGGTCGTCGACACTCTCCGAGACGATTATTCCATGTTGGAGACAGGATTTACGTCTCCACCCGACACGTTAACCTCCACACAACCACCAAGAAACTCTCCCGCCGGTTCATGGGTCCCTACTGCATCACTCACCGGATCAACCCTGTCACCTTCTGGCTCCAGCTGCCTCCTTCCCTCAAAATACATCCGGTCTTCCATGCCTCGCAACTTAAACTCGTTTTCTTCTCCCCTCTGTCTCCCCAGGTCCCGGACCCTCCGTCTCCTCGGATCATCGACGGTGGTCCCGCCTACACCATTCGGCGGATCCTGGACTCGCGACGACGCGGCCGTGGCACCCAGTACCTTGTCGACTGGGAGGGCTACGGTCCGGAGGAACGGTCCTGGGTCCCCAGGCGCCACATCTTGGACCACTCTCTCATCCGGGACTACCGTCTTCGGGTGTCCTCTCAGCCGGGACCGTCTGGTGCCGGTCCTGGAGTGGGGGGACTGTCACGCACACCAGGTCACGTACAGTCAAAAGGCACCGGAAAACAGGTGATAGCACTCTCACAGACATTGAAGTGACATGCTTCAGTCTTTACGTGTCCCTCTATCCTCTCTCTCCAGTACTGTGAGTACTAAAAGCTCAGAGGAGCTCCCATCATCTTTCCCTGTGTGTACGAGTGAGAACTAGGACCCATTTGGTGCGGGTCTCTACTCCTTAAGGAGTATTCTCAGAGTAAACCGCGTGGTTCACTCACTCCCTCGTGTCATTCGCGTTGGGGCTCTTCCGCCACGCCACAAGGTTGTGTTCCAGTGCGTCTTGGTCCTGCATTCTTGTGCTACCTTGACGTATATATGCCACACAATGCTATGGCTAAAGTCGACAATAAATATGTTGTAGTCCTTGAATGTAGTTATTAAATCTAGTTTCTATTTCTGTTATGATATTTCATTTCTGCTCGAATTTCCTTGAAGTATGTTGACTTCTTGTTCTGTTAATCTTCTTGTTCTGTTAATTGCAGTGAATTCATTTAGCTGAGAGAGATTAAACTGGCATGAACCAATGTGCCTGACAGCAGAAATGATGACCCACGCAGGTAATGTATTTACTGCAGGTTATGATTATGACAAATGTAAAAAGCATTACCATTTTAGTAGACTGAACATTCAATTTCTGGATAGTGTAGTATTTGAATGCACCTTATATGATTTGTATGTTACAAGATGGGCTTCTTCCTAATTAATGCACCTTGAAGTCTGGACGCCTTTGACGGTTTCCCACCACAGATGATGTTTATTAGGCCACCTCGGGTCTGCCTCAGGTCATTACTTATCACCATTCATCGTGCATGGAAACCGCACAATAAATAGTTTATTGTTTAGGTTTCTTTTATTTCCTCTCATACATAAATAATCGTAATACCATGGAACAGTTGTGCTGCTTAATTTTTCATGGCGCATAAATAACCAATGGGTCCCACCGCCAGTTTAAAAAAAAATGAAAAGAAAAGGAAAAGGGGCTGGAAGTACAAATGTGGTTAAGCTTAGTTGCCACAGTCTTTCAAAAAAAGTTCAGTAGATCTTTTTTCAAAGCATATGTACACTGCCCCTATGTAATGAACTATATGTGACCTGATCTGGCAAAATGAGTCACAGGGACCCAAAATTAAAAATTGAGGCTTTGGGATCATTAAAAATATGAGAAAATGCTTTAAAATCATATCTTGGTCAAAGCTGTATCTTACACGGTTGTCAAGTTGCAATCCTTTGAATTATGGTAGCACAGCCCCATTTTCCAACTAAAAAACCGAGAAAATCGCATTTAAAGTTTTTATCAGTTTTTTATTGATATCTTTAACAATCCATAGCATTCAAAGAGATGTACCCAGTATTCAACAACAAACTTTTACTTCTGGCATTTAGATACTTATGCTAGCATTAGGCTACACAAAACACCGCTAATCTGTTCAGGGGTAGGCGGGCACAAGACTGTGAACAGGGCTTCCTATTAGCAACTGAAAAGTTTTTGTGTACATGATTTAAGCATTTCGATAGGTTTAATAAGATCAGGGATTGATGTTTTAACACCATACTTGGACAGTTGAGATCGTGACATTTCAGAGGATATGTGAAAACAGCACTTAATTTGGACATTCTTTTATAAGATTTGAGAGCTAAAACTCAGATTAAATAGCCATTTAAGTTATTTCTATGATGAAACTTTGAGAGATTAATTTTGAAGACCTTTTCTTTCATATAAGACCAAAAAAGAAAAATCGATATTTTTGATGTTTTTCAACATAATCAGTCAGTATCTCAATAAATATAACGCCGACTTCCGACTCATTACGGCAGATCGGATCACATATTATTATTATTCTGGTAGATTAATTTAAAAGTTGTAAATGAATTTAATCTGTTTTTACTTTACACCTCTTGAGTCTTCTGCATTTAACTCGTTCACCTGAGTGGGCAGTGTAACGGTCACCTCGCTCTCTTCCGGTAGATTTTGTTCTTCATCCCCCGAGTATTAACTTTCATGTTTTGTTTGTGTTTTCCCATGTTCCATTACTTCTCCGTTTCACCTCCTGTACTCCTTTCCTCCCTTTCCCTTTGTTTACTTCCGTGATTCCCTATGTCACTTCCTGCTTCCGTTTTCTCCTTGCTCCCTTTCCCCTAGCTCACTACCTAGTCTCCGTGTTTGGTTTGTGTCACGTTCCTTAATTATCAGTTAAACCTGTGTCTCGTTTCTGTTTCCCTATTTAAGCCCAAGCCGATCCCTTGTTCCCTGAGTTTGTATTTGTATTTCCCCCATGGTGTTTGGTTGTGTTTCTGATTCCTGTAGTTAGTCCTGGTTATCTGCATGTTTAATCGTGTTCTTTGTTTTCTGTTTACAGGTCCGTGTTCCTCCCTTTTGACTCACTGTTTCTGCGCATGTCTGCGCTGGTTGCCTAGTCCTTGTGTCCTGCTCGCTGTGCTGCGAGGGAGGGTCAAGCCCTCAAGTTCCTGTTTTGGTTTCTTTGTTCATTTGAGGAGCATGGACCTAGTCTTTGTTTACATCCTGTTGTTTCCTGTGTGTTGTGTTTTTCCCTGCTGTGTTGACCATATTTAGTGTTTACCTGTTTCTGTTCTTGTGTTATATGTTTCATGTGTTTACCCTGAGTCGGGGATAGTTGTGTTTTGTGTTTGTTTCTTTATTAAAACCATATCTATAACCATACTGTGGCGTCCTCCCCATTTCCCTCTCAGAACCACGCCGTGACAGGCAGTCAACAATTTCACCCAGGGAGCAGTGTGTGGGGACGGTATCTTGCTCAAGGCTACCTCATGGTGCCGCTGGCAGTCCTGTGATTCAAACCACAGAATTCTCATAGCAGGAGCAACTCCCTAACTTCCAGACCAACAGCTGCCACCAAGCAAGATGGTTCACCTTCTGCAAACAACCTCAATCTTACTTCTCAGACACACATCCCTCCTTTTCACATTCATTATTGTTATTGATTGTTCAAATATTTGGCAGTGGCCTGTTCTGAAATATTTTCTTTTAAAGCCTTGCTTTAGGGTTTGTCGATGTGGTGATGTGCACACAAATGTTCTGGCCACGTCTTCCTCATACAAATTTAACTAGTTTCTAGTTACAGTATGAATAGGGGAAAAAAATTCTAGAACATTGTGAATGGGGAAGAACATTCTAGAATGGTTTTAATGATGGTAGGATACTTGCCTTCGGATCAAAAGGTCACAGGTTCGAATCCTACCTCCAGCACACCATCACTGGGTCCCTGA
>JBBJLR010000133.1:23912668-23956086 GCA_037577145.1 Brachypetersius gabonensis | reverse complement strand
CACACACACACACACACACACACACACACACACACACACACACACACACACACACACACACACACACACAGAGCTGTCCACATGATCTAAAGAAAAGCATGATTCATTTGGACCTTTTTGGATTGCTCCATGATTCTGATTTGTAGGCATTTTTAATGCTGGACAGGGGTCAGCATGGGCACTCTGGCTGGTCTGCAGCATTGCAGCAGGCTGTTATACATTGTGTGTTTTGTCACCTTTATTTTATAGTCTGACACCTTTCTGTCATTAACCTTTTTAGCAATTTGGGTTACAGCAACACTTGTGTGTGATCAAATCCTTCTTCTAACATCTCAACATCAAGACCTGACTGTACACATGTTGTCTAATATAACCCACACCAGTGCAACTGCAACAAAATAATCAGTGTTATTTACTTCCCCAACAGTGGTTTTAATGTCACAGCTGATCAGTGTGTGTATATAAAGTGTTACAAGTATTATAATACGGGCATAATTGCACACTTGTATATATACTGTGTGCGTGATTCACTCTCTGCCATACATATTACCAGGCCAGCATCACAGCTTTGCTAGACTCTTAACCCCAAGTTGCTCCAGGGAGACTGTCCCCTGTTGTTAATGTAACACAATAAATGTAAATGTGTGCATGTAGTAATAGAAACTGTGAGCTCACAGCCTGAAAGTGATTTAAATTAATCTTTTTTTTATTGATAAAGGCCACTGCTTGGAAGAAAATGCCTCGGTGGCGCTCCAAACTGGGGCTGGAGTCTGTTCATGGAGACTTGATGGGAAATATCTGAAGCACAGAAGGGGGAAAACCAGACTAAAAAGACAGACAATGAGAGAAAAGCAGATGGATGAAAATGTGCAGTCCACCACTGGGTCATCCTGGGAATAAAGTCAGCTAATAGAATGAAGGAGGCAGCACACAGTGTGGGAGAGGGTCCCCCATTTCAGAGAAAGAAACAAATATTGCATTAAAAGTGACAGGAGCATTTATCTTAGAGTCGGAGGGGTAGTTATTGGGCCGAATAAAGACTGGGTTTGCCTGGCAGATGCATGTTTGAAAAAAAGTAATGATGTTGAAGTCAGGTCTGTTCAGTCGCTCAGTTCAATCCTATGACAGATGCACACTATCTATTAACAGGATAACGGCCCAGTGCTGGGTGCCGTGGCTTCGGTTTTACGTACAGTCCAGACTAAATTCAGGTTTCCAGATATTTGCTACTGTTGTTTCTAGCTATAATGAGTACTGTTCATTACAATTAATAAAACGGTGTTAGAAACCTGTTTAGAAGTCTGTTTGAGATTATTTAACTATTTGTTATGTTTTATTTTGTTGCAAGTGTGGCATGTACTTTGCATGGTGCTTGTTGGTAATGGTAATAAGCTTCCCTTTGTTATTTGGTGCAGTAAACCTATAAAGAATTGATCTGGCATAAAGAGATTATTCTGTACATTTTTTTTTTTTGCGCTGAACTGTGGTCAAACCTGTTTTTACAAAAGAAATAAATCCAGGAGCAGCAGCAACAGTGCTCGGTGCTCTACTGAACATCTTTTCTCTCGTCTGTGTATGTGTTTATAAATTGCTTTCGATTTCTAGCATAATACTATTTCCAGACTTTCAGGTATACTTTTTTTTTTTTTCTGTAAATTTGTTTATTGGTAGCTTTTTTCTCAGCAAAGATTCAGGTCCTGAATTTGAATCTAATGCCTCTTTAAACTGAAGTACAAAGACCTGCGTTTATCAGATAAGAGTGCCATCCAAAATCAGTGCTGACAGTAATGGATGAGTCACGCTGTAGGCTTTCAACAGTCCGCACGGCCGCAAAATTAGTGGATTAAAATTTGCCAGTGCATAAAGAAGTACAGAACAGAAAAGATTATTTCTAATAACTGACTAATATTTCCCCAAACTTGTCAGTTAGTAGTTGTATTGTACCTACTGTAATTCTATAACAATATTTAATAAGTGTTATTCCTAGAGTGCTTGCTACTTTGATGTCACAAACAGAAATGGAATAATAATAATAATAATAATAATAATAATAATAATAATAATAATAATAATAATAATAATAATAATATGTCTGGTGCAAACTATTGTTCTATGTCTAATACTACTTGGTATCTGAAGATATCCACTGTATGTGTGTGTGTGTATATATATATATATATATATATATCTATATATATATATTATAGATCTTATAGAAGTAGTTATTATTAAAATGCTAATACATGTATTAATTCCTAATAATTCCTAATAATAAAAAAATAAAGAAGAACAAGAACAAGATAATGATGCCGAAGAAGAAGAATCATGGGTAAGAAGTAGCCTAGTGGATAAAACACTTGCCTGTGAATCCTGATAACCACAAAGTTGCAGGTTCGAACCCACGCTTTCTGTTGTTGTGTCCCTGAGCAAAACACTTTAAAATCGCTCTGGATATGGGCGTCTGTCAAATGTTACTTTAAGTCTGTGTAGTGTGAGAAGTGTGGTGAATTGAAGCTGGGTAACTTAAGGAAGGTAATAAGCTGTCCTACTTTTTCTCAGCATGCATTGCTCTTTTTACTCCTGTGCACATTATTTGTCTGATGTCCTGAATTCTTAATAATCTTATAATCTGTATGCCTCACATTTATTGCTGTTTTATTACTTAGTTTCACCTTTCTCAGAATGGAGTTTATGAGGTGGAGCTGCACTAACGGGGCTACATGTTTCTTACCTGAAACTCTCATTTGTTCATGTAGTTAAACATAAGGATATTTGTGATTTTAATTGAGCTTGCCCTGTTTCGGCACAGAAGTGCAAGTTAAGATGCAGGACACGATATTGAGAAAATCCACAGTAAATTTTAATGACTGAGTGGTATTTCAGAGAGGGAATAAAGCATGAGGTGAATAATAACTATCAACGCTGCACATATGAAATGGAAGTGTAAAACTTCTTTTGAAGAAGGTTTTGCCTGAGCAAATCAATCTGGACTTCAAACTGCGTATTAATCCAGTATTAAATTTATGGATTGGGTCATTCTGAGATATGAGCAGAATAACCTTTTAAAACTAAGTACATTAAAATCACATTTAAATTTTTTGTTTATTACATTTTATACGATACTGTATTGATTCATATGTCTAACCATGATTTGGAGCTTTATGTATATTTTCGTGACCTCCCTTTTGTACAGTTTTGCAGAGATAAGGGAGACTCTGACCTAGCACTTTTTGACTTTTATTTTGTGTCCTCCACATAAACACACACACACTCAGAGTAAAGATTGGGCAATTGAGCAGCGCTGTATGCTCTTTGTCAGTGAGTGAGTTATTGAGGGTTGTGTCACAGTGATGCATGTGTGCTGGGCTTGCGTTTGGACAGATGATGTGATGGATGTCTAATGCGGTACATTGAACTCATCAGCTACCCCACATAGCCTACAGTGACCAATACATACACACACACACACAAACACACACACACACACACTCACATACAAATACACACACACTCGCGCACACACAAACATACACACACACTCACACCCACACCCACACACACACGCACACACACACACACTGGAGAATACCTCTGAGGAGAGTGGAGTGGAGAAGATGGTACTTCAAAGAACTGATGAAGAGAGAGAAAGAGATGGACAAAGAAAATCAGAGGAAGAAAGATAGAAAGAGAAGACAGAGAAATAAAAAGAGAAGTAAATAGTGAAAGTGACCATTCTGTCATTCGTGAACACACCACAAAATTCAACCTCTGCACCAAGTGAAGCAGGGGCAGCCAGGACCACAGCACCCGGGGAGCAGTGTGTGGGGACGGTACCTTGCTCAGAGTACATCAGAGGTGCGTAGCGGTCTTGGGAATTAAACCCAAACCTTCTGCTCAGAGGACAAAAGCCGTAACCACTAGTAAAGTAAATATCAAAAAAGAGAGCAAAATATGTGTGACATAGCATTATGGAAAGAAAGATACAGAAAAGAAGGAAAGAAGGAAGACAGAAGAAGAGAAGACCAGTAGATAAAGAGAGAAACAGAGATGAGAGAAATGAGAAAACGAAAAGAAAGGCGAGAGAGAGAGAGAGAGAGAGAGAGAGAGAGAGAGAAGAAAGGAGTGGGTGAGAGATAAAGGGGTAAATCATATGAGCTCATTTTAAGAGAAGCTGCCGGAAATGAACCCTGAAGGTATTTATTCAGCTGGAGCAGTGTAATTCCAGCTGATACATTTATACATGTGAAACATAGCTTTGTTAAGTCTGGCTGGCAGCTTCTTGTAAAGCTAAATCTCTCCCTTCTCTTTCCCTCATTCCCTCCCCCTTTCCTTTCCTTTCCTTCTGTTTTCCCTCTCCTTTCTTCCTCTTCCCAAAGCACGAGTGATAAAGCACTCTGGTGACAGTAGCATGTGAATTATATGAGGGGCACTTTGTGGTGGAAATACTCATTATACTACAACAACAGGGATCTTGTTAAAACATGTTTTATGACACAGCCGGGAAAATTAATACAACATCCCCAGTTTAACAGAATCGCACCAAAGTGGTTTCATTGCCTTTTTTTTCACTGCAGTTTTCTTCAATGCTTCGGATTCTGGAAAGTAAACAGGAAGCCTAGCAATATCTTATCTCACAAACAGGCCATGTGATCAAATTTAACATTAGCTGTGAAACAACATTGCTATGATAAACTGCATTTGTTTTAGTTTCATTTGTTTCTATGCACATCATTGTATAACAAGGAAATAAGACAAGAGGTTAACAGGGTTTGTACTAGTTTAAGACAGAGTTCCAGTTACTGTATCTGGCTACAGAAACTGTATATATTGGCACAGTGGGCCTAAATGGATGGTGTTTCTAATAAAGTGTCCAGTGTGTATACTGTTGGCATTTTCCAGTTAGATTTCTGTGACTAACATTTTTCTGACTAGCCCAAGTTTTCTTGGTGTAGCATCTGTAGCCAGCATTCAGTGACTAAGTAACCCCTAAGATCAGTGTATTTTTGCAACTTTTACACACAAACAGTACATTTCATATGGCCAACAGTTGTAAACTGTGGGAAAATGATTACGGAGAAGCAGTAAAAAAAAAGTCGTTAATATTAATAGGGTCTGTTTTGACATCTGTTGTCATCAGTGTGAGTTGGGTGGAGATCAGAATATGGCTGCTTTTCTCTGCTAATCCCTTCCTACACAGAGGACAGATGTCAAAATGGTAATTAACAAATCCTACGGCACTGTTGCGGAATATCTTAAGATTCTCTGTGCAGGACTGAACAGCATTGTATCTGCAGCCCTGCTTAATATGTAAAGTCATGCCATGCAAAAAAAAAAGAAAAAGAAGAAGAGAGCAAGCAACCAAATAATAAACAGGGACATGAGAGAGGCGGAAATAGAATTTCTTGATAGCTGCCTCTGACATCCTTTTGTGTCTGATTTGTGATTTCCATAACATGGTGAAGGATGTTCAGTGCATATTTGGAAGGTAAAGTGAAGAACTGAGTCATAAAATGTCTTGAAAGCTAGAATGACAAACAATAAACAAAACTCACTAGTTAGCATGATCCTGCTAACTTACAATAGCCAAATTAGAATTTTTGGCTGATCTTTCCATTGGATCTATTTTTGAGGAAAGCATTTGTGAGCAAAGCCCACTCCTATGGGTGGGTGTTGTGAGAGGCGGGGGCAATGCAGCACACGTAGATGTATGAAGTGAATCGAATGCATCATCTGATGCAAAATGAGCTGAAACAAACAATCATCCAGAAGCACCACAGGGGCATAAAGATGCTCTTTTGTGGGAGTGGACGGCCTGATAACACTAAAGTATTTTCTCTATGTGATGAAAAAAACAACCTAAATACATAAATAAACAAATAAATAAAAAGGGGGTTGAGCCACTAATATAATGCACACATTATTCAGCCTGCATCTATTAAAGGAAAGCTCCATGAGATTTATCGCCCAGGTTTAACAGTATGGTAAAATAGTGCATTAAGCAGATGATATCACAGTGTATGAAATGATTATGCACGCTTGCAGAAAAAGTGGAGGAGGCCAGTTTAATTAAATGCAAGGTCTTGGTTATACATCACTGGTTCTCCCGCACAGTCCACTTAACCAAACTGCCTGTTACTTTTAAAAGCAAGGAGCCGAGCTGCAGCTTTTTTTTCCCTCTGCTCTCTCTCCTCTTTGTCATGCCACTTCTTTTGAAAGGGACGAAGAGAACGCTGCGCCAAAATTATGCTACAATTTTCTGCTTTGCACTTTGTGCACAGTGCGTGCCAGTGGGAATCCTAAGTGCATCACCTTGGGAAAACACCGTAAGAAATGGGCAGTTTTAGCCTGGCTTTTTTTTTTCTGTGGACTGGTCGGCGTGCTCCTGTGGGGTGTGGAGCAGTCAGAGCAGGAAAGTTTAGGAGGCCCTTGCTGAGCAAAGTTGGGCTGTTAATTGACTGACTGGGTGGCAGGTCACCCCTGGGCCCAACCGGACGACCCCACATTTCAAGGACATTCTGGAATGGAGCAATGCTCTCTCGCCAATCCAATTAAAGGAGTGTAGACGGTGGCGAGTGACAGCGCTTTTGCCGATGATGGTAGGTCATAAAAAGAAAAAAATCACTGCAGAGATGAAATCACTGTCTTCTTCCGACTGCTCAGCGACAATGTCCTTCTCTTCAATTGCTCCTCGCCAAAAGGAGCAAGCTACTCTGACATCACACGCTCGAAACAATCCCCATACATTTTCCACAGTAAGCACCCTCCCTGGGATAATTCAGTTGGAATCAAATGCTCACACTCTTTTACCATTCTGGTCCTGTGGGTCTCCGTAGCTTTTTATTTAACAGCATTGGTTCTTGTAAAGTGGGAGCTGGGGAGAAGTACAGAGGATATTACCGAAAATACCTTACATCAGCTCAAGGGTAAAGCAGCCTCCAACAAGGAAACAGCCGAATGCATGTGCTCTGGCACGCATGTTTGAGTGTGCCCTTGTGTATGTGTCCTTGTGTGTTCATTGTGCACGTAATTCCAACTCTGTGTAGGCAGCCATTGCTAAAAAAGGTATGTGGTTTCAATCTACTCTGGATTTGAGTAAGGAGGCATCTCTGCCACTGATTTTATTTCTTCCTCCAGCAATAGGATTCTTGTGGAGCTGTAAGCCCAATTGTGTTGCCCCCCTGTTCTATCTCACTCTCCTTGCCTGGTATAATCGAGTTAGAGTGTACATTCTAAAGCGTGCCAAAGTGGAATCTTGCAGCTGCTGAATAATGTAACGAAATTGCTCCTTTGGCATGTTGAAGAAACCTGCTGCATCCAAAAAACCCTCCATTGCTTAACCAAAGAACTGATAAGATTGTGCATTTGTGTGTTTCCCTAATTCTATTATGGTCACGGCAAACTTTAGGTTACTAGGGACTTGACCTCTTATAAAACTTGTCGTAATTTCTAAATTCTCAGGCTATATCCACTTTTCCCTTTTTCAGTTTACATTTTCAGATAAGCTCTATGTCTGCTGAAGGCGAGCAGCCTCAGATCTTCTTTGTACACCACTGGGATGTGAAACTTAAGTCTGCCCAAACACTTCACCATAGAGGATTATGCTCGAGACAATTTGGAGCTTTTTATACAAGTCTGTGATAATTCCTTTTCATTGTATGTTATGCTATGCATTTAGAACCTCCAAAAGGGTTCTGGCACAAGATCCACTGGAACAATTTATAGCTGAAATATAGTCATAGTAACATCTGTCTTAAAGTGGCCCCTTATAGTCATGTGGGAACACAGCACAGCACACAGTGTGAACAGTGTGAAATTGTTTCTCTGCATTTAACCCATGCACCAACTGAAGCAGTGGGCTGCTAGTAACGCAACACCCAGGGAGCAGTGTGTTTGGATGGAACCTTGCTTAAGGGTAGTCCTGGGATTGAAACCCATTGCCTTCCAATCACAGGGGAAGATTCTTAATCACTAGGCCATCAGTTGGCCCAACTGGTTACTCCTTGTGGATAATTTCTCATGTGAAAATGTGACATATATAAGCAGAGTCTAAATATTACTGTACTAACAATAATAACTGCACTAAATGCACTGTTAAAAACATTACAGATAACAGTCATCACCATTAGCCTACATTTCCACAGTACTACCTCTCTAAAAATGCTGTCTGCGGCAGAGCTACCCTGCCATGCCACGATGCTGATTACAGACAGAGGCCTTAACCTAAACAGTGTGAGCATTCTCACAAAGCTTGTCCCTCTACAGCGCCAAATTGTAGCACAGGAGGCTTTCGTCTAAAGTATTAGTCATGAGATTCTATTAGAAGAAGAGTTATGCCAGCTGGGCAGCAGGTTCACATGCCACACATAATCCTCTTTGCTTTACTCTTCTCTTCATAATGATTTACCGCCATCCACAAAGAAAGAGGCACCACATTTAACAGCCCTACATCCGGAGAATTTCTGGCACCAAATGGGTCCCAGACTAACGCAGCCAGTAGAGCAGCTTAAACATCCACACTAATTGCCATCACAAAAATCACCTGCCGTCGAAAGACAGATTTTGATGTGCCTGGAATAGAGAGGGAAATGGGCGCCAAGGCTCAATTATGATCTTCCCTTTCATTTTTGTGCTGAGTGGCAGAGCTTAAAACCTTCAGAGATCATTCTCTTGCTTTGCCAGTGCCACAGGGATCCAGGGTTTATGGCATGTGTAGAGAATTCCCTGATGTGTTTTGCATATGGATATCGGAAAGATAGATGGAGGAGCTGTGTTTAAGTTGGAGCAGAAAGTTATTTCCCATTTGACCCCTTGCACTATAACATTTTTAGACATCACCATAAATTGCATGTCTTGTTATTAATACTTAGATTGCTATTCCAAGTTCATTTGTAACCAGATCGCATTTCATGCTGTCTGAGCAGTATCGTTCTCACACTGTAGATCAGTCAGACAGCATACAATGAAATGGACTAGTGTCTTGCCCTGAGGCAAAATCATCTTTGCTCTTCAACAGCACATCTAAGTTATTTCCTTGAACCCCTGGTATGCAGCTCTTTCCTGCACACTAATGACTGCCCTCTCCCACAGATATCCACAATGTCATTACAACTGCACTGAATGTACCAGGATGACTGCACTGCCTCCCAAAGCCATGCTGTGCCAGACTTGGTCTATTAGAGTTTTCCTCTTGACAAGATTTCACGTTTGCAGCCTGGTACCTTGGCTTTCGCAATCCTTTGATGTTGGACAGACTGCAGCGTCCCTGCGGATGGCCAGGCTGGTTCCCTTCTCCGGGGTGCCTCTGATCCTTTGGCCCTGGATGCCACTGCCCCAGCCCTGATAAAGGCTCTGCGTGAGCCTCCCAGAATGCACCTGGCCTTGTGTTGATAAAGGACCACGCGGGATATCTCACCATGCTGCGGAAGAAGGGCTATAACAGAAAAGCCGATGACATTGAGTAAATACGGCCAGCCTGGCAGGCCCGGATGCAGCCTTGATGTGTCCCGTCAGTTCCAGACCCTTCCCTTAAAGGATGGGCTTCAGTCGACCCCCTCCGAGCTCCTCCAAAATTAGACCGGTAGGATTGATTACACGCTCTTTTGAGTCCAGCTGAGAGCAGAGAGAAGGCCTGGGTTTTTGGTCAAATCCTTCAAGCCCATCCCTGACCTGCCACAGGAACTTCATCAAAGTCATTCGCTTCAGCCCCCAACACCCCCCCTTGATTGCGATCTGCTTCATCATCTCAACTCTTGGGAGCTCCTGCAGGAGTGATATTGAAAGAGTTACTGCACTTCGATTAACTCACCTGCCAGCATCAGCCTTCATCCCCTGGATACTGCAGCAGCCGAGAAGCTTTCATGCAGACCAGGGCGGATGTTGGACTGACGGAGAGAGGAATGCAATGCAAGGAGAGAGAGAGAGAAAGAGAGGGAGGGTCTGCTTGTGGATGAAAACATCATCCAAGGCTCTTTTACAAATCCCTTCTGTGATCACTTCAGCCCTGTGATTTATCTGAAATATGTCTGATGCCTAATTTAAAAGGAATAGTTTAGATTAACAAATTTTTCCCCTTACTCCTGATGTTCTTTTAATTTTTCTATCTGACCCTCAAAGCCAGCCTTTTCAAACCAATAATTTATGAAGCAGTATCTAAATACTGCTAAATATATACACATCCAAATACAAGCGGAACTGTCAGCCGTTTATGTTCCAAACACTGATGGGCAACTGCGTTTTTAATTTATTTTTACTTTTTTATGTAGAACATTTACTAGGGACAGTTCAGTAGTCACCTGATACTGGTAGAGAGATGTCTCTACCATCCCTACCCAATTCTACACCCTTGACTGACATGCGCACTTCCAGACAAGAATGTCATCAGAATGATCCACACAAACCATAAACAGCAACATCAACAAACTAGTGGCAAATGTTATAAATAATGTGGTGCAAAGTACTTTTTTTTTTAAATAGGAAGTGGTCTAACATTACAGTTTAAATTCTTGTGTAACTTCTGTTATTTGTATGTTTCTAAGATAACTATATTAATATTCATGCAATTAATGCAATTTCTTCTATATAGACCTAAATTTCTTTTCATTAGCATGTGCTACATATGATAGCTGACTGTGTGACTTGAATGTGACCAGTGCAGCGCACATAGTCTTTAATATGTCAAAGCATCTAATCATGATATCCTCATGCAAGCTTTAGTCTCACTTAAACGGGCCAGACTTGCAAACTATAACAAGCTTCACAGTTTGTTTAGTGATTTTATTTTGCCAACTGTTTTTGAATTGTTTCTACTGGGTAATTTCTAGTTTTCCAAATACAAAAGCAAGATACTGACTGACTTTTACTTAATGTTGACTGTGACTGGCCATTTATTTCTAAATAAAATATTGAAGTGACTTGGAATATTGGAATATTGGATGTTTGAGAAAGGTAAAGAGTAATGAGTAATTTGTAATGGATTAAAACTGCCTCACTGCTAGCAGCACTGGTCTTCTATCACCAGCTCTGAACAGCTCTCAACTTATGATTATGAGAGAAGGTGAAAAAAGGGCAGATGGTTTCATACTGCTGCAGAATTTGCTGGCAGAAGCTGCAAGTTAGTCACTGCTGCTGTGCTGTCAACACTGGATTATGACAATAAAATGGGGTTTTTTTGGAGCGGAAAAAACATCTGGCCATTCTTCACATGGCAACAAACCTGGCATGTATCAGATTTAAGAGTACTTATCAAAGTGGCTCAGGTCTTATTTTAAAATTTAGACTCATGTCCATTCAACACTGAATACATCAGATCCAGGTCACATTAAAGCAAAACATATGCAATACCAACTTAGAAATGCACCTCAACACATGAACAATGGTGACCTTTCCTGTTGGTTTTAGCTGTCTGATGAATTTTGAAAACATTTTTGAAGCTGTAATTGTGCACCTGTTGAGTGCTTTACTCTCTCAGCCTGCTGGCTGCACTTGAGAGTTCATACAACTTTGGCACTACGTCAGCTATGAGTAAGGATGGAAAGAACTGTGGATCAATCATGGAAGAGAGTAAGGGGAAGGGGGGGTAATCCTGCATCTGAGACAAAACAGTATTTATGGTCCACAAATTATGCACAAGCAGACGGAGCAGTGCTAAACGCATGTATATATTCTTCCAGCAAAAGAGTCCACCATAGTGCCAGGATAAATTATATTCAATGATATTTACAGACGGGTTTAGTAAGAGTGCTATCAGGAAAAAAAGAAAAAAAAAACTTGCCTGAGGCAGTAACAAAGAACTGAATGGCAAAGCAGATCTCAGCACTACTTCCACATATTTTATCTGCCTAGGGACGGGAATTGGTTTGTGTTTACAGAGATCTGGATGGTCTGGTAATGCAGCTTGACAAGCTACATTTACCCCATACCTTTGAAGCTCATTCTGGATTTTCGACTTTATCTCACAATAGCATGACAAATCTGTTGTTATATATTTCACTTTTAAACCAATAAGACAAAATCCATTATCCAAATCCATTATGACCACTCACAGAAGAAGGAAATAATGGTGATTATTTCTGCAAGGTCAGGGATATATTGCTTGGTAACTGAACAGTCATTCTCATAGTCAGCATAGTCAGCTGTACTAGTCAAAGAACTCCCTGGACACCTATAAGAAGGGCAAAAGTACTATAAAAAGGCTGTACTTCCAACAAAGACACCAAGAGACCCAACAAGCTTATCAGGAAAGCAGACTCATTGGTGGGTGAGGAACTTGACAACTGTGACTGAAAGGAGAACATTGTCCAGATTGTAGTCTATCATGGACAAGGCTAATCACTTACTCCAAACTGTTGCGGCTGAACTGAGAAGTACTTTTAGCCACAGACTCACCAGCATTAAGTGCTCTATTGAACGCTACAAAAATTCTTCCTACTAAATACTTTGGGTGCTAAATCTTAAATATTATGGGCAATATCTTATTATTATGTGCAATAATCTTGCATTGGGCAAAATCACTACTTATCTCGATTATGTGTTATAATGGACTCCACCTGTCGCGTCTGTGCCACCTCCACCATGGCCCTTGCTTGAGTATTAAGGAGTCCTCATCAAGACCCGCTGTCTCAGGTTTGTTTATGTTTGGCGCGGTGTAGCACCTGCAGCCCGTGAGGTTTGGCCATGGTGGCCGTTAAGAGTCACCTGTGTGTAATCTGTTCTTGAGTTAAGTCTAGTTTGGAGTTAAGTGTCTCTGGGTTTTGACTGGTGTTCGTGTCCTGCCCCCTCGTGTCTCACTACCTTAAGAGCCAGCCGATGTGGTCCTGGTGTGTGGTCACCGTCATCTTCTCGTGTCTGGCCTGCTCTTCCTCCTGCTCGTCCAAAAAAGGAGATGACATTTACCCATCAAATCAAGTCAGTAAGGTCTGAATATGCTCACCCTCTCGCTCTCCTCACCTCACAGAAGTAACCAGCTAAGCTGTGCCATTAGCTGGTTAGGGAACCTGTGGGCAGCTGCAAGTAGTGGAGCTTCAGTTCCAGAGTTGTCTCAGCACCCCTGGACTGGGGTCAAGAAATATCGGGTCCTGCGTGGCTAAAGGTTGAGAAACCTCACTGGCCATCATAGGGAGTGACCCTTGTCTAGGAGCATGGAGGAGCCTTGTTGATTTGCTATTGTCCTATGGAGCTCTGTGTAGAGTTTCTCATTAAAACATCTATCTTTCCTGTATCTGTGTCCTCCTTCTCCTTGGCAGACATGACACCACCATTTGTGTTGAGTAGTAAATTGCTTAGCAGTAATTTGTCTGCAGTATTTACATCCATCTGAGCATTTTGTGTATATAATATTAAATTACTTTTGGGTGTTCCTGGTCAGCAGCAGTGTGTACCTACTAACAGAGATTTCCAAACCACAACCTGGCAACAGGGTGCTGGGCACCAACAGAAGGCCTACTGTGGCTGGTGTCACCAAAACTGTGATGCTGCTTACAGAAAGTGTCTCAACAAACAATGTTTTACACCATGTTGAGTTTGGGGCTGTGTGGCTGCAGCATCAAAATGGGCATGCAAGCACAGGAACTGGGTATTCCAGCAATGAAAGAAGGCTGGCAGGTCCAATGAGTCCCAGCTGGGTACATGCATGTGTGTGCATGTTGTTTACCAGAATGTATTGTGGGAAGATAACAACCCAATAGAGGCATTGTGAAGCACTGGGCACTGTTCTGTTGGGAAGACTCAGGTCTGAGGATTCTTGTGGATGTCAGTTTGGCACATGCCAAATACCTAAACATTTAGAGAGCCAGGTACACCCTATTCATGGCTAAGAGCTTCCCCATTGACAACAGTCTCTTTCAGCAGGATAATGCACCCGGGACTTTTCATACATTGTTTGGCATGAGTTGAGGGATATGATGAAGAGTTCAAAGAGTTGCATTGTCTCCAGATTTGCTAGATCTGAATCCGATTGAGCATCTGTGGGATGTGCTGGAACAACAATGCAAGATCTGTGGTGGATCCATTCATTGCTGCTGATATGGCAAAACTCTTTGACAAAGCAAAGCTACCCTTTACATTGAGGACATTTCAGAATGAACATCTGATATTATTTGGAGTTAATTAATACATGTTACAAATGTTTTATCTCATCACTTAACCCAGGCAAGTTGTTTGCACTGTTTGGTAGAAAATGTTATTTACTTGGTTTTGTGAATGTTATATAGGAAAGTATGTGTGGGATTTCCCGAGTTTCAGAGCAGTTTTCGTCATTTCTGTTTACGAGGTTTTATTTTTCTTTCACATGTTATTTTCAAATAAACATCTTTTTACATCTCTTATGTCAAATAAATGGGCTTGGATGCACTTTGCATGTGCAAACACCAATCATAAATCTGTTTCATAGTTCTGGTTAGTAGTTAGTTCGTAAGGGTGTGACCAGTGTTGCACCAAAAATTCTATATTTCTGTTGCTGACAGAAAATACTGATACTACGATTCAGTTTCTGATGCTACCAAGTGACATGTGCATGCCTGCCAGTTGATGGACATTAACTGAAACAGCAACGTGTCATCAGTATGGAATTATTTCATGTTTGAGACAAGCAGTAGAAAAATGACTCATTGCAAATATCTAAGAGCAATATAGTGGGCGATATATTGGCTGAGGTTACTCCTAATCTGTACCAACATGCCACAAATAACAGCAGATACACAATACACAAATAGAATAAACATGGTAACATTAGCCCCTTGAGCTAAATGGCTATGTTACACATCTCCCACTGTGTAGTTAGTTGCAGCCTGAGGTTGTTATCAAGGAAAAAAACATCAGAGACATATATAAAAGACGTAATGATGTCTTGGGCCAATGATAGAAATTAGCTTGGGTTTAGCTCTTAACCATCCTGAAGTTCAAGAATGATTTATTTCCTCTTGTAAGACGTTGTTGTTACTGAGTTTGACCACAAGTAGAACAGGTGACTTTTTTGCACTGGATTTCCAGGAGGCCTAGAAACAGTGCTATTTGGCCAATCAAGTGCCTGTGTTCCAGCACGGATGGAGCTGACACTCTGCTACACTGTCAGACCTTACAATTGCTCTGAAGCCACCCAGGACAATAATGCATACAAAATGTCCTTTCAAAAAGAAGTTCACACATCAGCACATTTCTCTCTCTCTTTCTCTCTCTCTGCCTCTCACTCTCTCTGTATCTCCCTCTTTTTTACTGTTGCATCTCATAAATACATAAATCAATAAATACACATATGCCCAAAAAGAAAAGATGTGCATTTGCAGCATGAAAAAAAAGAAAACTGCTGTGCTGAATATGTAAATTGCTTTAACTCTGTGAAAACAGAAGCAATGTGCTGGAATGGTCTCCTGTCTGCTTTAGATGCAAGCATGTGACTAATGTAGGCTCTGGCCACTTGATGATGAAGCCAAAGGCATCATTATTAATGTGCCAAGCTGGTGTCCCATTGGCTAAGCGTCACAGGCGGTTTACAGTATAAAAAAAGGTAGTGGAGTGCATTAAGGGTACACAAGGCACACATAGAGTCTTCTACGATAAGACAACACATCTGTGCCCTTGTCCCACTGGGGAGATGATTACCAGAGGAAGTAATGCAGGCAGCATGGGGCTAACACCATGAATATCTTTAGAAAACCCGCTCTCAGTGATACTTCTTTGGTAGCCAGAGTTGGATGACCTTGGGAGCTTCTGGACATCTAGCCACTGACTTGAGAGTTGAGTTGTAAATCTTCTCAAGAAGATGCAAGACAAGAGGTACTTACAGGGTTTGACAAAAATTCCTCCACCCCATTAATCAGAATATATATGAAATTGTTTTTGCCCCTATGCATTCCTCAAAGGACAATACTATGAATAACCTAGTGGACTTTTAGCATGACTTTCAGCGATGTGGTCTTCATATTATTATTTTTTTCTCACTCTCTCTCACGCTCATAGCCCCACAGGATATGCAGGCAAGCACCTGGCCTGTTTTGCATTCCGAGTTATCCCTTCAGGGTTTTTTTTGCAGGTCTATTCGCTGAGGCCCATCAGACTCCAACATCTGGGAGAAGATGGCTTATCAGTGGCACTTCAGCAAAGACCTGACAACTTAAACTGAAGGCAACATGTTTATTGAGTAATTGAAACTGAGCAATGCAGGTATGAATTCAATGTGGCTGTCAATCAGCCGAAGCTGGTGATGGAGTCTGTGACAGCGCCATGGCCTGCCTGATGTCGCTGTGAAATTACAAATCAACAGCATGTTATCCAAAGCGTATAACCAGCCTGGCCCGGCACACTGTCTTCACGCAAACAGTTGGCATTTGCGAGAATAGAGCTTCTGAATCTAATCATCAGGCTTTTCAATACCTGGAACCCCCCCTCCCCACTATACCAAGAGATATGTTGAGGTGGCTGCAGGGTATGCTAATGGAAGAAGAGCGAGTGCTCCCAGTTCTTATCCCTTGTTAGCCTGTCCTGCTGAATTTTCATGATGTTGTTTTCCTTCCATCACCGTACACTTTGTTGATAGACAAGGGCAAGTTTTTTTCAAATTTGTTTGTATTTATTTATTTGTTTATTTATTTATTTATTATTTTTGAAATGACTTTTCACCCTATTCTTAAGCGATAGCCTGCAGCACTATGCATAATGTATGGGTATAGAGATGAGGTATTTGGGACCAATCCTTATCTTTCCTCAGACTGTAATACTATGTGTTACTGCATGCCTGGCTCTCTTGAGGAAAGCCATTTGAATGCTTTCACTCGTGCAGAACCTATTGCATCTCTGCTAGCACAGCAGGCAGGGAGCCATCTTATCATGCACATCAGCGAATCCCCATGTTTCCCCTTCTCTGATTTACATAGTGATATTTTAGCTCTTTTGTCTTGTTTAAATGTTTCCCCCTGCTCTTCATCTTCGCCTCGCTATGAACTGCTTTGCATGCAATTGGGAGGCGTGCAGTTATCACAAGGGAGAGAATATGGATTTTTCCCTCTTTAATCCCCTACCTCGGTGCTCTTGTATGGAACATCTATATATTGGCCCATCTCAAGGCCCTTGTCTGCATGATCATATGCAGCCAATGTAAACAATATTATGCATTACTAATATTAATAGAGACTGTATTGAACAACCCAGCACTATAATGTGCCTCATAAGTAGGGCCCGTATCCTACAGAATTTTTTTTCTTTGACTTTTGTGTCATTATATGTACAGCACCAACACAGTTAAAATATTAACTTATATTCCAACCTCTCTGTATCCCTTATGGCAGGGGTGTACAACTCCAGTCCTAGAGGGTCACTGTCCATCATAGTTTGGTGATTTTCCTGCTCAAACACACCTGTTATAAGTGTGTTTGAGGAGGGGAACTACCACACTGTGAGACCACCAGGACCACATGTGAAAGCCCTGCCTTAGACTGTCTGGAAAAAGACCAAAGCATAAACCTAAGGTTTACAAAACTTTCAAATACTTAAATGCTTTGAATTTTCAATGGATATCAGGGTGCAGCCTAAGTATAGAGCTGCGTAATATTAAGACTATTAATTTAATATTCATGACTCATAAGATATAGAAAATGGAAGAAATGTCAACCACACCGAGATAAAATAACAGCAGTCACAATAGTAATTTGACTCTCTTACTCTGGAACAACAGGGAGCTTATTTTAGCATGCATAAACATGTGCTGTGCATGCTTAAGTCCATAGAGTCCTGGGTTTGTGCAAAAGAGAAAGTGTAGCTGCTAATTTGAGGTATAGTATGGATATAACTGTAAGTACAATAAAGCATATGCTATTCCACTCATAACATGGACATTTTGTTGATACTGAGAACCACATGCATTTTCAAAATAATTAAGATCCATCAGTTATAAAACTGTGCAATTTGCGTTACATTTCCTTTCATTGTCCGATTTGCCACTAGCATAAATCTAGCTCATAAGTGTAACTTACAGTTTTTTGTTAGCTAAAGGTACTAAAGATTACTATTAAGGGAACAACACACTTTCTCAGAATTTAACCCATTCACCAAGTGAAACAGTGGGCTGCCACCAACGGGGAACAGTGTGTGGAGCCCCTGCTTTGCACAAGGGTACCGCAGTGATGACACTAGTTGTCCAGGGATTCGATCCCACAACCTTCTGAGCCACAAACAGTGTACAAGGTCAGAGGCCAAAGTTAAATTCAAAGTCAAAGTATGGGCTGACAGGAACACCTAAAGACACAACCATAATCATAAAGACAAAGGTCAGAACTACTAGGAAAATCATTAGTAACTAACCCAAAAGCCAAGACTAATAAATTAGGAAATGGCTCAGAAATACAACATGACATCACAAAAGCCAAACTTTTAAAAATTTTGTTAACCTTTATAGTCTTGCGTGAACACACCACAGCACAATGCAAAATTCTTTCTCTGCATTTAACCCATTCACCAAGCAAAGCAGGGGGCTGCTGCCAGCGAGGAGCACCCGGAAAGCAGCGTGTGGGAACAGTACCTTGCCCAGGAGTACCTTAGCAGTGACACTTACAGTTGGGATTTGAACCTCAACCTTCTGACTGCAGTACCAACACCCTAACCTCTAGGCCACCCAGCTGCCCAAAGACTGCATGATTGTTAGAGATGAGTGCATAAACAGATCCAAGGTAGAACTGGGGCTGATGCAGGACAATTACAAATGGATGACATATATGTGTAAGTGATTTCAATTTAAAACAGTTCCACTAAGTAAAATACCATCTGTCACAACCTAATACAGTCCTGCAGACATCATTAACTGTAACGTTAACTTCTAGGCCCGGCATTAATTTACTGATTCTTATTTTAGAAGGTCAGGATGGGGAGTACAGCTTTATCATAGTGTTGATTACACATAATGAGCTCAGAACCTGTGCTGCTTCTGCGTTCATTTACACAAAACATGCTGTATCAAACGTAGCATGCTGTGCATATTCCTGAACTCGGTGCAGAGATGTTACTGAAAGGAGCTTTTCTCTAATAAGCTCTGAGGTCTGAAGATTATGATGTGCACTGAATAATAAATAATGGCATAAAACTTGGAAGATGATTAAACACCACGGTCAAAGTGCTGAATAAACAGTGAGATGAAAGGAGCATGAAGGCTTAAATTTCACGGTTATACATAGGCGTATTTGCGGTAACTAGAGCTAATTTCCTGCGGGATAGCCTTTGGGATAATATATAAAGTTGGAGCTGATTAATGAGACCATGTGTTTGAGCTTTTCAAGACACGCTTTTCCACAATGTATGTGCAGACGAATGAAATGCAAATGAGTTGGAATGGTCTGGAGGAGGATCAGACAGTTTCAAAAAATCCTCTTTGGGTCTGATTTCCCCATCTCTATATCTATTAAAAAGCCATTATTCCTCATCTTGCCATTCGGAGCATATGTGATAGCTAGGCTAACCATATTGTCAAAATTTCCCGTTATCCTTAATGTGGACCCTGGAGGTGCTATTTTTTCATTCCTTTAATGGTGATGGCAACATTCAATAAACATACTTCAGAATGTCACCACAGACGTTTAGAGCGGCTTTGGCTTTGGCGTTCACTGACTTTAGCGAGCAGCCTTCTGTCATCCCTTTATTTGGGTCTCTGTTCTCTCGACTAATTTAGATAAAACCACAACTAGTCCCACTGTTTACTGCTCAAGGCTCAGAGTAATTTGGAGCAGCTTAATGTGAGCTGCTGCAACTTTAGAAAAGTGTACAAAAAGAAGGGGGCGGCACGGGGGCGTCCTTTCCGTAGATTTCCGAGTATTATTGTCTTTCCCAGACATTTTGATTAGCTTGATTTACAACATCATTAGCAGTGCGAGGAACTTTAAAGTGCTATTTTCTGGTTCACTACCGGTTGGTCCATCTAAGTGGGTCTGGTAAATTTAGTATAAAGTATATTTAAATGTCATCTACACGCTTAACGGTGGGATCTGTTGGAGCAGTGAAACACCATATATTGCTCATGTTTGCTGCGGACTCAAGGAGTTTGTCTTTCATTAAAACCTGCTAAAAAACATCAATCTGCTTTGACTGATCCTCGTCTAGGCAGGGGCTGTTTGAGGAGCTAATGAGTTACCTACGCAGTGAAACTTAGGGAAGATAATGAACATTCAAGTGCGGTGGTGCAGGAACGGCAGCTACATAAGCAAAGTGATTCACTCTAGTCTGACACCTGAAAATTGGTGACAAATGGGATCAGAACAGGTGAGATCTTTGTCTTGCCAATGAAATGGAAATGATGGATGTGACTAGAAAGGCGTGTGAGTAAAGCAAAAAAAACCAGCAGCATCTGTGTATATTCTTCCACGTCGAGTTTATCTCAGCAAACCTTGCGTCCCAGGCTTGTCACCTGCTCATTAAGTTTAACAACATGTGGAGGCTTGTCAAGCACGCGTGGTTTGACAAAATAGCATTCAAAACTCGGCGGTTTTATCGTACTGTGTTTTGGATGAAGACATTGTGCAGCGGTTAACGGAAAACAAATGAATCGTTGCCACCAAGCTGAGCATTTTTGAAGGTAAAAACAGAAAGCAAACTTTTTCATATGAGTCTTATGATCTACTGACCTGAGAGGGAGTCAAAATTCAGATTTGTTTTCACCAAATATTTATAAGCAAGAGGCACGATTCAAATGGAAAAACAGTGTGCTTTTATTTCTCTGTAGCATGCCTCTCTCAAACTTATGAAAAAGGAAAGTGTGCGGGAAAGACTTGTGGGAGCCCTGGAGTGTGTTTCATAATGAATAGCACGGCTCCACTGAAATTCCGGATGTCTTTAGCAGACCTTTGAAAGGGGCTTGGTAAAGGAATGTTTGAGCACAAACTCAGCAACACAAAACAGTTTATAAGGAGACATGCTGTTTTCAATTCAGTCGGGGTTGTTCCATCATTTCCATGATTAAGGCATTGTGTTTGGGAACTAAAGAGTTTCTAGACTACTGTGCAGGCTGCCTCTTTCCGAAGGCCTTCAGTGGACAATCCAGTGTAGCTGCTCGTTATTTAGATTGTACAGTGGTCAGTGGGAGCTAGAAATGGAGGTATTAGATGTGTTGTTTGCCACAGTGCCCAGTTGGCAGAGAAGAATCAGCACTGACAAACTTCCATTAGCACTATCCGACATACCCAAGAGTACACAGAACTGCAGCTGCAGGATTATTTTCAAATGTTTTTTCATTGTACATTGTGGAAAACCCAACTGAATCTGAATTTATTTATAGTGGTGATGATAGGAACCAGGGGTCTTTGCATCATAAATATCTATATCTATATCTATACCACACCACGTATCTGCCCCATTTATTTTTAAAATCTGCATTAGTCCAAAGCCTTATCTCAGACATGGCAATGTGTTCATGATCATTTCACGTAATAGCTCTCTGTGCTCTTTCTAGCTTTTAGAGGCTAGCTTTTTGGTCATCTGGTGCAACATTTTGAGAAGTCTTTGGAATTCACCTTTAATTCAGTGGCCTTTAGGGGCTGCATCCCAGAACCCTAGCCTCAAAGTGCCTTCTGAGCATGACTGCAAATAAAATAACAGCAAGATAGCAGTAAGCAATTGAAAAATATGCTTATGTTGGAGATTAGTCATTTTACACTATTATGAATAGTTTTGTCAATGTCAAGAAGAATAATAAGAAGAACAGAGCCTTTGCCATGCAATATGTCTGTAGACTCTAGTCTCTTTGTAGTGCTAAAAAGACCTGGCTTTGCTACTGATTTCACTATATTGTTATAACAGTGACACGGCTATTTGTTCAACGTACATCAGTGTTAAGTGGTGTTAGGTTTTGTCATTAATGTGTTGACAAGGGTATGACATGGGCTTAAGATCCAAGAATGCCTTAAAATAGCCCCAACTGTCACTCAATGAATAAGTCAAGAGAAAAGTCCTCACTGGCACTCTGCATATAGAATGTGGGTATAGAACTGCTCTCTTCAAACCATTCACATTTTTGTTGCTTTGCAGCCTGAAATTAAGACTCAATTTAAAACAAATCAAGCTGAATTCACTCAGTGCAATTTATCCATGTGAAAGATATCATAGAAATAGTTATCTTTTATTTTAAGAAATAAATTAAAACCCAAATCGCTGAGATGGATTAAGGATCACCTTCCTTGTGGGTGTTTCTCTGCAGCAGGAACTGGGACACTGGTCAAGATAGAAGGAAAAATACATAAAATATCAAAAAACCTGCTGCTCTCTGCTAGAAAGTTGTCAGTGGTTCACCTTCCAACATAACAATTACCCAAAGCACACAGGAAAACTGACCACTCAGTGACTGATGGAGAACAAGCTGAATGTCCTTGCATGGCCTAGTCAGAGCCCAGAGTTAACTGGAACTCTGTGAAATGACTAGCAGTCCACCAACTGTCACCATCCAGGATTCGATTTTTTATTACACAAACTGTTGCTATCATATCTTTCACTTGGATGCTACACATTTGTTTGTGTGTGCGTCTTTATTTCAGACTTTAAAGCAACAAAATAAGAATATTTTGAAGGGGTTGATTCTTTTCCATACACACTTTCCATTCGCCACATCTAACACTGCTTGCACACTTTACCTACCCCATGCTGCTATTTCCTGGACAGGTCTCCTTTAATTGCTGTCTGGTTGACTGATGGATCACAGTGGGAGAGAGATGGTATGAGTGCTGTGTTCCAGCCACTGCAGAGGAATTAAGGCCAGACTCCTTCATTGTAAACAATGATAACTGGCACTAAATGAGCTGCAATGACCGCAGTATTGACAAAGGCTAGTCTGCTGCAATAGAATTGCAAAATGTTACCCATTGTTACTTCCAGACAGAATTGGATGCCACTTGACTGTGACCATTTGGGTGGGTCAGCATTTTTTCCCCACAGATGTTCTTTGATTAATTTTAATCTCTTTAGTTATCCATATTGTACGTTACTTGTTCTAGCCAGCCCAAACTTAGATAGTAATTAAAGCAATTAACGTAAAGTCCATATTTTTCACAATTAGCAACAATGTTAGTAGGGGGAAAAAAACAGTTTAGCTACAAATGGGAATGTAGATCTATTATGACAATTGCGGCTAGAGTCCTAGTGGCTAGGTAGATAAGACTAGTATCTACCAATAGTAAGTGTCATAAATTGAAAAAGTCACAGTATAAGTCAGGTGGAGTGGAAGTCCCATTTTTAATGAAATTGTGTAATGCTTTTTCTTTGCATGAAATGAATGTGTAATGATGAAATCAAGCCTGAGACAAAGACAGCAGTGAAGAAATGGTTTGGCCTGCTGTACGAAGCCAGTATGCACTTCAGTACTGTTTTGATACAAAGTGACCTCCTGGTCTGATGTAACTATCCCACCAGAATGTAGTGGCTATAAATTGCTAAAAATGGCACATTGCTTATTAAAAAGATACTATTATAAAGTAAGTGCTATGGCAAACCAGGGTGTTCTTCCTAAATGTAATTTAGTGCCTAGAATTACAGACTAAATTACAGACAGATTAAATAACAGTATTGACATGGCTTTATGATTGGTGTGCTAAAATCTACAGTGCACTCTCTGCTAATTGATTTAGGTACGTACAAACCTGGAACCAGAAAATGCCATTGTCTGTAGACTTCCCTCGATTAGTTCTGCATTGTACTTGAAGTCACTGCATCTTATGTTGCGTTTTCTGCCTGAAACTGCCTCCTGCAAATTGACTGGTAAATGGTTCAAACTCTTAAGCTGTGAACAACCACTCAAATACAACAGCCACTCTCAATACACTGCTCAATTCAAGCCATACACAAATGTCTAATCACGCACTACTGTGCTAGACCCATGCTCCAGAATGATGGGTTTTGAAAAACGGATTGTAAAAAGATAAATTCCTAGTCTTTAAAACGAATGTACATTGTACATGAACTGCTACATACAGTACAGACTGAGAAATATGAATTGATTGCCCATACTGAATATGCCTCTTTTGCTGTTGTCTCTGTGTTGCTGCAAATATTTCTTATTGTAATTGTTGTATTCGATTCATTAAATTGCAATTCACAAATGTGCACTTTTACAATGCATTTATGTACATAAAACTAGAAAAAAAAATCTACACACATTGCATATGCCTGCCTTATAAATGAACTTTCACAGTTGGTGTTAACCAGCCTGTAGTCATGCAGCAGTCTGACCACAGAGCTGATCTTGGTTAACCACTGTTAATATAGCAGTGACACTGATCTGTAAACTTCCGGAATGACCCATTTCCTTGTGGTTTGAGACTGACCAATAATGAACAAGGTGGAATGTGGAGGATAAGTTGTGCATGACAATAGATGGGCTACTGTCTGTTGTTGTACTATTCTATAGTGGGATAGAAAAGCATTTGCCCCTTCCTGATTTCCTTTATTTTTGCATCTTTGAATCTTTGTCACTCTAAAGATCACCATACAAAAAAATTATATAACAGGGAAAACAAAAAAAAGAATGTCACTGAATTTCATTCATATAAGAAAAACATTTTGCAACACCTATCTGATACAGTGAATACATAATCACCCCCTAAACTTAATTGGCCATGCCACCTTTATCAGCATTAATCGCAACTAGACGCTTCCCAAAAATGAAGATCAATCTTTCGTTTTACTGTGGAGAAATTTTGGCCCATTCTTCTTTGCAGTCTTGCATGAATATTGTTTTTGCCAACTCTCTTTCTAATGATGTAATCATTCATGCTGACCTTCTGAGGTGAGTGGGGCCTGCAGTTCCTTAGACATTCATCTGGGTTTTGGTAGGCTGACCACTCCTGGGAAGAATCACTACCGTACCAGATTTCTTCATTAATGACTTTCTGTTTGCTGTCTTTTTCAAATGGGTATATTTATAAACTTTTTTCATCTCATCGGGAATTTCCTTTTAATCATAGCACTGTATGTTGCTTGTTGTGACCTTTCGGCCTTCCTCAAAGGAAAGAGGGTCCTGTTTAAGTGATGTTTAGATTAACAGACCTGGAGTGGATCAATGGATGCGTCTAGTGTAATTGATTTCAATTATCTAATAAATGTGGTTAATTGGTTGATTGATGAACTAAAGAAGCAATTGCTTTTATACCCAGGGCCAGTTTGTTTTCGTGAACTTTCTTCTCCTCAATGACTGATCGTATAAAAACTGACTTTTAATTTTGAAGAAACAGAAAGAGCTGTTTCTTCAAATAATTCACTCAATCACTCCACTCAATAATGGCCAAAGGAAGAAGGCCTCATCACCTGGCCAGTTACTGGAAGGAAGAGTGATTTAATAAAATGACCAGTGACGATAAATCGAAGGTAGGCGTTTCTAATAAAGCAGATGCCACTTATAGGTAAGAGCACTATTAAATTTTATTTTTTTGCCCAATCTAAAGCTAGTCATGCAAGTCTGTTAAGTATATGTGCCCATATTAATCTCACTAATGTAATGTTAGTCTTTTTTTTCTAATGTAATTCACAATTGCAATACGCAGAAGGTGTGAAATGAATAGAGATAAATATAGATTTGAACGCATGGATTCCATATGTTGTTATATTCATTTCAGACATCTCAGTGATTACAGGGGGCAGATGAGGGGTCAGCATGCAGCAATAAAAACGAGTAATAAAAGCTGGTATGGACTAGCCTATCCAAGCTCAGGAGGCGTGTCTTGCCTGAATACGGGTGGGGGAAAAAACAGGTGCCTGAGGAGAAGCGTGCTTTTAGGGGGGAGGCGGGGGCGTGACGTCAGCGAAGGAGAGAAAGTGTCGCCTGTTTCTGCGGCTGCTGAGAAAAAAAAGAAGGAGGGAGGAGGGAGGAGGGAGGAGGGGGACTCTGGGTAGGGGCAAGAGCTGGAGGACGGAGGCGGAGAGACACACTGAACTTCTTCATTTGGAGGAGCGGCTCACACGCGGAAAGCATCGCGCGAGCTTCTCCCAGTGAGACGCGTTGGACGCGCTGAGTTTTTTTATTTTATTTTATTTGTTATATTTAGTTACAAAATATTGCCTTTTATTTCCGAAAACGGCTCAGTGTGAAGTTGAGCAAGGGGCGAATAAATGCTGGAGATCTGGATAGTTTGGGGGTGAAAAAATAATAAAAAGGAGAAAAGAAAAGAAAAGAAAAGAAAGAAAGAAAAGCAGTGATTGTGCATCAGTCTGTCTGACCAAGCGACAGCCTGCTGCATGAAAAGAGAGAGAGAGGGAAAAAGAAGAGGACAAACATGTTGTCGGGTGCTGAAACATCTGCTTGGCGCGAGCGGTTCGGCGGCTGAGCGTCTGAGCGGCGGGAGAGCTCGGGGGGTCCTGGGTGGTGGGATTCTTTTCTGGGCGTTCTGAAGCGGATTTGGCATTTTTGCATGGTGTTGGCTTACGCCTGCCCCCGGTCCTCGGGCGCTTGCATGGGAAGAAGACGCACCGTCCACTGAGCTGCCTGGACCCCCAGCATGCAGCTCCTGAGGGTCGCCTGGGCTCTGGCTGGAGCGGCGCTGTGCTGTGCGCTGCTGCTCCTGCTCCACTCGCGCCTCCTTAAAGAAGGTAGGCTCACTTTAGCCCTCTTTTTTCCTTTTCTTTCTTCAACTTTTGCACGCGTGTGGTAATGTGGTCGTGCCCAGTGGCCGAGGTGGGGGGTCGTGCCCACCTGCAGTGGCAGTTTTACTCGTTGATTGCGGTGAGAGTTGCGGGAATGCGCCTCCAGGGACTTTCCCTCGCGCCTTCGCAGCCGTATCCGTGGCGAAAGGGAGCCTTTCCTGTCTGCAATCGAAGCGTAGTGCAGAACAAATTATCATACAGCCAGACATAATGAATGCTTTAAAGCAGCCCACGCATCACGGCGGGATGATGTGAACACGATGCAGTTTGGAGGGGGTGGGGGCTTGGGGGTGTAAGCACCGCTCCACGCAGCCTGTTTGATTTATAGACTTTTACGCACAAGCAGCATGAAGAATTTAACAATGAGGGGAGGAGGAGATGAGTTCATTGTTGCAGGAGATCAAGTGATTTATGGTTGTGCTCTTCAATAGATGGCACTAGAGTCTAGCTTAAGGGTGACGCCGAGGTCAAACTGTAATTATTTTTTTTCCTCATCAGACCTCATTCGTTTGCTCGGACAGAGACCAATGGTCATCCTGGCTAAATCCTGGGCACAGTGAATGGGTGGTGCACAGTATGTGCCCTTGATTTTCCTTCAACGCCATGTGATTGCAAAGTTTAACATGTAAGATCATGAAGGAGATGAGAGAAATAACCTTACCTTTCAACCAAGCAATAACAAACCATCTGAACTCTTTTCTCACATTTGATGTGAATACATGTAGTCCGTTCGTTCACAGACTACCTAAGCTAGACAGATATAGGTAAGAGCCCATAAAGTCTCAGCCAATCGCTGTATTCATTTCAGACTTTCCAGCTATTCTGGGGTCAGCTAAAGTGTCATTATGCAGTACTAAAAAAGCAAGGCCTGTGAAGACCTCTGCTTGGCTGCCTCACCTTTTTCTCAGCAGCGCTGTCCTTTTCCCATCTCTCCAGGCATTTTGTGGGAACGCGTAGTGTGTGTGTGTTTGTGGGTGGGTGGGTGTGAGTGTGGGAGTATACCTCGGAGAGGGAAACAAGTGTGGTTTGTTTATGGATGAGGCAGAAGGTCAAGCGCTGGCTCTGCTCAGTGGTGGGTACCATGGCTTGTCCCCTCTCCTCCGTTGCAGTCTTGATGTGAAAATGCAGGTCAAGCCGTGGCAAGTCGTAGTCTACCATGTTGCTTTGGCTGAAGCGGTTATAGAAGGGGGGCTTACAGGCCTGGTGGCACCGCTCTGTGTAACCATGGCTGTGTGCCTAACTGATTTGGAGCAGGTCCACCGTGGTAGCAGTGGGGCACTCCCTCTAGCTGTGAGTGCTGTGATACCTGGTACCAATAAACGTCATGGACATACCAAGGAAAACGCACATCTCCGAAACCCAAGCGTTTAAAGCACACAAAAAACCCAGATTCACAACATAGGTGTTTCCACAGATGCAGCACATCATATACAGAGTTTATACAGCACATCATGCTTTTCAGTATGCAGAGGAAATGATGTTGTATTTCACACCATTTTGGCCTAATTCTTGTAAAACGTCAGGGTTGATGCTGAAGCCTCCATAAAAAAAAAAATTTCAACCATAAAAATAAAGACAAAAAAATAAATGTCTTCAGAAGAATAGTAGGTGATAAGTGTGCTTTTATATGCCCCAGGAATCCTCTGTGGTGTATTAGCTGTCTAACATGGCCTTGGAATATCAGTGGTTATCTAGATTATGGTGACATAAAATAATAATAAGTGTTAGTTGAATCCTTGACAGTGAGCAAATTTTATGCTTTTTATGGTGTTCATATCTACTTTTTGTACTAAACCTGTGTAAGCAGAAACCTTCCTGACTGCTTCAGGCCTGTTAATCAGGAGTAATACAGTGTAATAATACATTATTGTAATGTTTCTCTCTCATTGTATTTTTGTCTGCCTTAAGCCATGGACTTTTGTCATTTAAAAGGAATATATTCATGGAAATCTATACAGAAGCAAATGAGGCTAGAAGGTGAGAACACATTTGCTTCATCTGGCTGGTCAAGGTCATTGCCCTCGGTATGGGGGCATGCTGAAATACAGTACACGCGCTGAAAAAAAAGCCCTGTGAAACATGACTTTTGAAAGAAAGTAAAGCCCACTTTACTTCATTATTCTCTACAGCAGATACAAAATGCAAATGTTGTTTTGATGGAATGACATACTTCTTGAAAAAAGAAGTAATTGAGTAAATCAATGGCTTTACCATATGATGAACCATTTTGCCTTAGGAAACAGGAGTCATGATGGGTTTCATTGTCATTAATGGGGAGGCTGAAGAAAAACATTTGTCTCTTTTGGTGAAAATGACAGTGTAAACACATGGTAGCATGTCATTTCTTCTGCTAAATACAAGTACAAGTACAAGTGATCAATCATGCAGCCAGTCAGCTGTAGAGTTACTTGCAAAGATGTCTGTTTATGTGCAGTGTGAGTGATGAGAGATGAGGGATGTAGCAAAAAATGTCCCATTTATGCGAACAGCACTGCACAGCTGTTCATTCTCACAACATTAAAAAATATTGTAAATAATACTGTGATGAGACTTTATTTTGAGAGCTTTCCTTTAACTTTCCTATGAAAACTACATTATACGTACCCTTTCCATTGTGTGAAATGTTTGCGATGAATTAAACAAAAGACATGCTCCAAAATGACTTGCAATAAAATTTCTTGACATCATCAGTTAGAAGAAACATTTTTAAGTTTGGTTTTAAATTAATCCGAAATCTCATCTTAACCTTACCACTGACGTAACTTGTGTATATGTAACTCTGTTCAGCGGAATCAGAACATTTGAGCATCTATAAATGATTAATGGGTGACTCTTAAAATAAAGTTTGCCCAGTACAATGTTACTGGTCTCTTTATATGTGTCTGTGCACATTTGTCTGTTCTTTTCCCTTGACTCTTTTATCTCTTTTTCTCTTTTATTTAGTTCATATGCCATGTTTTGTCTTGAAAATGTGTAGGCTTGCAAAATTGTCATATGTGTAACCTACTGATTCTAATTGTAATCCTGAATTTAATGTCCTTGATTACAATCATAGGAAAAAAAATCAAGTGTGCAATTCTGTTCAGTTTTTTTTTTTACATCCAAACATCTGCATAAGCCCATGTGGCCTGTGGTTCAGTGCCATTCTCAAATCTTTTTCAAGAGCTTGAGAGCTTCATTTTCTTCCCCCCTGTTCAAGCCTTGCATCGGCTCAAAGCCACAGTTTAAGGAGCTGTGGTGGGCTCAGAAAAGAGCATTCCTGGGGGTGTTTGTTTGCCTCGGCGAGGCTCTGATTGCATAATTGTGGTTAGCGCACTGGTGAACTGTGGTGTAATTACTGAGAAACGCCTGTGCGCCTTTGCAGATGGTTGGCTTATTCATCATCTGGGCTTCTCTGAAGGTGCTTAAACTGGCAGAATGGAAGGATTTGGCAATTTTGCCCTTGAGTGCTAAGTCAGTCTGAAGTGACATAAAGATAATACTTGCCATTTGGTGCGCTGTTATTATTGTTAGGCGAGCACATGCAAATGAGCTCATCTTCAATGTGCTGGAAAATCCCCCTTTATGTGAAAACCATCAACAAGTTCACAGGCAAACAACTTCTTGTCAAGGACTCGTGAAGCTTTACTGCAAGGATCTGACATTGCAGTAATCTGTCTGTTATAGAACTCTGAAAAAGAGACTTGATTTTAACTCAGCAACCTGATTGTGGGGTTAGTGCCCAGAGATAAATTCCTCAGTACAAAAGATGTAGCTACCAGACATTCATGTAAAAATGCTTTCTTTTTAAAAAATGGACCCAAGCCAAAAAGCTGAGCTACCATTCGCTGGGATACTTCATTCTGTGCACTACTGGCTTTTCAGAGAAAATATTAGCATTGTGATTATTTCACTACATAGTGAATATGGCTTGAAATATAATAAAATGCATTTGTGAAGGAATATTGGTGAAAATAGGGATATTTTGACCCACCACTATATTAATTGTGGGCTGATATTGCTATCTGTTATTGGTCATGCAGGTGTCTGCTGATAATGTTGCTGTTACAGAAATATGTATCAAATTATGAAATTAAAAATGAAACATTTTTATGAATAGTCTGTTCTTTTGGAGTACAATAAATACACAATCAGATATTGGTGATTCCCCTTACATTGAACATTTTACATTTTATACTAGAAATGTACTGGCCAAGTTATGCCATACATTGGACCCATAAAGAGAACTTTTATATGGCTGTGGGTTCAAAGGTTGGAAACCACAGTATTTTGTCTTAATTGACTCGGAGTGGGTGGACCTTCTCCTTAGATCAGCCATTTCATCTGGGAGCGGGTGCTTGTAAACAAGAAGATGCTCTTTTTGCATTGGCAAGAAATCACTCATTCTAATTTAGACTCCTCTCAGTTCTTCTAAGATAAACCATCTCTGCCTGTACTGCCCTTTGCATGCTGTAAAGGCTCTGGTTCCCAAGAGAGACATACATTCGAATATATATTTAGCCTGCATTATTTTTGACCATATATTTTTGACGTTTGTCCATATAAGTGCCTTGATTTCATCCATTTGTGATTGAGCAGGATGCTTGCAGCCCAGATTAAAGCATTCAGCTGTGGTTAGAAACTCAATTTACATTAGGCTTGCCATGCCGCCTGCCTCACGTAACTAATTTAGAAGGCTGCCCTGCTTTAGAGTACTACAAATGGCCATCAGTGTGCAGTAACCTTTTTATTTATTTAATAGGAGTTACTTAAGCTTTTCAAGTTCATATTTAGTTTGTCCATGCTTTGTCTTTTTTGGGTTTATCACAGTATTCTCACTACAGCAAATTCTATATCATTTACCTCTATACCTACTACAAGTTTGTACTTGTGCCATAATCACTGTTGCAGAGGTCAATGTACTGCTAAGGATTAATGTACAGTATATCACACAGCCATAGTTCCCACCCTTATCCCACCGGAGCTAGGTCAGCATTCTGTTTACACAGGGGGGTTGTTTTGTTTAATGCGCAATTTGTGCATTTTTTCTGGATTAATGTGCTTTAGAGGCCTAAAACATCCTAATTACATTCTGCATTTTTTATCCTGGGTTACACCTGAGAAATGGAGGACAAACTCATTTATACCTTTCACAGAACTGCACCTGACTTGTTCAATTGTCCCCGGCAGATTGTTGACAGACTCATGACACCTCCTCGTAAAACAATTTGTCACGAAGACATTGTCACAGCTAGCTGTGGCACATCGGGCCTTTTTGGCCCCTGAATGATAGAGACATTATTGATCATAACTAGGACTGCCTTTGTCACAGTCACCAGCTAACGTCCAAACCAATTTCTGTGTGATCATTGTTTTCTGCGGCTGACTTGAAGCTAAACAACATCCGCCCTCGGTCTCCTTTCGCGGCGTGATTGTTACTCTTATTTTCAATTGAAAAAGAATTAAAGGCAATGGCATTTAATGAATATCTTATAACACTGAATGTCACATTCCCTTAGTCTCACATCCTTGAATAAATTGCATGCGCGTAACAATTTCATCCTGAAGTAATGCGGTGGCAAAATAGGTTTTCCCGCGAAACATAGGAAAAGAAGAAAAAAACAGGGAATGGAAGAAAGCAATAAGGCATTCTCTGAAGTTTATATTCATTTTCCTTCTAATTTCATTGCCAGTAATGATGGTTGAAGATGACGTTGTGCCCCAGATGTTAGTCTTGAAGCCAATCTTGATTCCAAGCTCACACAGGACAGTAATCAGCCTCTTACAACAAACAAGAACAAAATGAAATGAAATTCCTCAGCCGTTTTGCCGAGTGCATAGAATAATCACGTGTCATGTAATTTACTCATTTGCAATGTTGGTACTGGAATTGGCAAAAATGCATCCTATTGCCCTCAGAAGGAACTGGACGAAGGAGAGTGTACAGACACCTAAACGACACTTACAGCACAAACTCCACTACACACAGCACAAACTCCGCTACAGAGTGTTTTCACAGTAATTACAAAAGCAATTACAAAATGATTTAATATGCTTGAAGCCATGTAATACTTGTGTTAGTTCACATTATATTATGCACGTTTGACATTCGCTCACTGATAGCATTAAATTTCCTTTGATTTAATTACTTTTTTTTGATTAAGTTTACAGGGAGTTCTTCAGAACAGGTCATAATTTTATGTTTTGTTGTCTGCTCGATCCCATTATTAAAATATGAGTCTGAATACAATGTAGTGATATGCATACATATAAATAAGAAACATTTGTCACAAAGCAGCTTTTCCAGAAATCTGCATGGAGGCGCTCCGTGAGTAAGCCAAATGTGACACTGGCAAAGAAAACTCCCTCTGATCAGGAGGAAGAAACCTTAAGATGAACCAAGATTCAAATGAGGAGCCCTACTCTTTGGATTAACGCTGGATAGCAAGACCGGATAGCACAAGAAAGCAGTTCGTATGACAAGATAATTTAAAGGGTGTCTGGGGGACATGTAGTAATTAATACTGAATGGGGGAAGAGAGATAAAGGTTTCTAGACAAAGGTTAGTTAACTAAAGGAAACCAGCTATTGATGTTGGAATCCAAAAGAGTGCGATCGAAACTTAAGTGTGTGGTGGCTTTGGTGAGGTTAATAGTCTTCTGGTCAGGGTCTTCAGTCTCTTAAAGAGGACGAGTGAATGAGCATGTCATGGAAAATGATAGGAGTAAATAATCTAAATTGACTTTTCGAATCAACTAAATATTGCTAGAATACTGGGTAGAAACATCATTTAAAAATACATTTGATGACGGTGTTTGCTGATTAAGGGATGCAGTTTGAATCAGAATCAGAGAACTTCATTGATCCTGGAGAAAATTGCTAAAACCTTTTTACTTCAAGCCAGAATCGAACTAGCCACCTAAGGATCTCTGTTTACATCCGTTACAGTACTCTGCCACCTTAACTATCAAAGAAGTGTGGTGTAAATTGTTAATGATGATAACAATTAGATATATCTTGACTGATCGACTGATCACATGGCACCCTATATCTCTGCCCTAGCTCCATGCTTCATGTTCCATGCTCTCTTTTGTATTGTTAGGTTGCAAAGCTCTCATATTTTCTCACATTGTATTCCTGTGCTGGAATTTCTTAATTCCTATATTTCCTCTTTGTTCTTGTTCCCTGAATTTTTCTTGTCTCTTAGCTTAGACTTAATTTTTTTCGTTTCTATACCCTGAGTTATGGATATAACCGTGTTGAATTTGTTTGTCTCTTTTTCGACCCCTACTGTTATCAAAAGTAATTTCCCAAGCTACTCAGGTGAACCTCCGCTCTGCAAGGATCCATCTGCCTCATGTTCCCCTCTGAAACAAATTCAAATTTAACTTGTTACTTCAAACAACCCTGCAGACAAAAGTATTTGTGTTTAATTTTTAATGTAGTACATAACTTTTATTGCAAACTTTAACGGACTGCAAAGTATGTCAATTATGGTTGGGGGACAACATCTGAATAGTTCAAGACGTTTAAAGTGTGAGTATCGCGAAATTTAGTTTGCAAACAAATTGGAATGAACAGAATGCCCCAAACAACCAACGGTGCCATACTTAATATAATGTAGATGTCATTTTTAAAGAGGACAGTAATAAAATGATCTGACATCAGCAGACGTCAAATAAACGACATGTTTCTATTAAACTCGATTGTTGTTGTTTATAGGCTCTTTATATTAGTCTAAGTCTGGTATTTAAGATGCATGCAGTTGTTCATTGTTCTATTACTGATGGTTCTAGTGAAATGAAAATCCTTGGCTGATCTTCAGGACACTTCAAAAACCACAGTATGCACCATGAAATCCAGCATCGTCAACAACAATGACGGGTTGGCAATTAATTCTGTTATATTATTTTGGAATTATTTTGTTGTTCCAAAAAAAGTCTTGCCTTTTAGCTTCTGTAGTTTTCAGTTGTTTTTGCACAATGAGTGGTTTTCAAGTGATTTCAACCGTCTAGTGGAGAAGTCATTGAGCTTTGTGTGCCATCTAGATACTTGAATGAACAGTGATTACAACTCGCTTGTCTGATGTCTCTCAGGGAATCCTTGAAACATGGCAGACATTTTTCACTATTTATCTGCTGCGACTCAACACATTTGTGCTGACTAGTGCAAAAACGTGTTTTTAATCACTATTCTCATTATCATTCATTCATAAAAAATAGACTGTGATACTCAGTTTTAATCTTTTTATTTTAGGCCAACATGTTAGGAGGTTTTTGGTTGTCAAAATATTTATGCTTTTCTTAACAAAAGCACATTGTGATGTCATTCATAACTATAATAATAACTTTCACATTGCTTACTCCTAGGCCAGTAGCATCACATTAACCTGTCGAAAGGTTTCAGAACAGTGCTGATGGTTTGATCTCCTGAATGATTGTTTTTTCTCCCCCAGATATGTCTTTATCCTCTTCTGTTGCACTAGAGAGCAGACCATGGCTCCTGTACTCTGGCGTGTAGCCTAATTAATCCCTCTTTCTGGCAGCTTTCATTTACAGAATGCCACTTTATTACTGGCTTTACAATCCCAGTTACATGTTATTTTATGGGACTGTTTATGACTATGTCAATGATTGAGGAAACTGTGAAGCACTTAGTGTTATTTGTCCAGACTGGGATGTGACTGAGCTAAGAATGTGTAATTTAGAGCATGAAGTGTTGATGATGTAAGTGCACGACTGTATAGCAGGTAATGTAGCTATTTCTGAACATTTTATACCGGTATCAGTTTAGATTTAGTTATTTTCATAAGTCGTACAAGTTAAGAGTGCTTGACTAGACTTGTTTTTAGTTCAATGTCAAATGTAGTAATTTCAAACTCTGTACTGGCTAGCATTGCACTGGGTTTGGAGGTAGTGGGGGTACATCCTACCCACCCACAGAGAGTGAAGCCAATTGCATTCTCTTGGACTCTTGGCCACGGATGGCACCACCGGGTTCAAAGAGTGATCAAACTCACAATCTCACAATGATAGAGTAGAGCTTCACCACAAAAACATTTCACACAGGACTGTCAAATATAGCTTGGTGGAGAGCAGTAAACTCCTACATCGTTATTCGGGTAAAGAGAGTAGTGTTGCATGTTTTTTTTTAAAGGTTTAGTGCTTTTACAGTCCTTAATTAGTCAAGTCAATTAAACTGTGGTAATTCATCTCAAATTGATTACATGTCCACTACTGTATTTAACACATACAGTTAGAGGTTGATTTAAATATGTGATCATACAATCCTAGAAAGAAACACTGAACATAGTTATAATTTTCTATTAGTTTTAAACATTTGTTGTGAAAGTATCTTCTCATTTCACCATTCTCTTCAAAACATGCTGAATGAGACCTAGTTTGTTATTAAACCATTCTATCTCTGATTTTTCATGTCCTTAACAATGCCCTTGGCTAAGTTCACGTTAAGACGTTAGAGTGGCAAAGTGTATGAAAGCTTACTTACTCACAAATATGAGTATAAATATCATAATAAATATTGCTGTGTCACTGAAATGTTAGCCTGCATACTATATTTCCTCCATTTTCCTGCACTGTTTACCCAAACAGTAATTCATTCTTCAATACAGATTCCTGAATGTGATTTTTTCAAAATTTGTTCTTTTAAAGACAAATAATAATTTTATTTTATACAAAATTCAGCATAATGTAATATTCAGCATATATAAATGACTAAATGCAAAACTATAAATACAAAAATACTGCTCCTAGAGCTCTGGAAGAAAACAGAAAACGCTGCAATTTATTATCAGCCCCTGAGTATGATTCCATGCCAGTGTCTGTTAATTTCCCACACTTTATTCTGCTTTGTGAGATACAGATGGGATGGCAAAACACTACTAGAAGTATGTCAAAGGTAATTATTACCATTTTCTTTCTCTGAACAAGAGATATTTTTTTCTTTTAATTATTCAAGTTCTGTAAAGACAGCATCATTTCTCTTATTATGATTATACACTTGTTCATACCTGGCATTTGCCATGTATTTTACACAGCCGGTCACCGGTCTAGTTTCTGTGACATGATTGGCTTACTGACACTTATAAGATTGTATACTTGGGGATTAAAAATTGGTATTGAACATAACTGAATTTTTTATACTGTGTAATACTGAAGCAATTTGGGCGATAACATAAAAGCAGCACATTTTAAAACTCATCGTTAAATATAATGACCCTAAAAAGTCCTGTCCCGATGAGAACGTGGTCCAGATGGCAAAAGCACAGCTGTACAGTGCTAAGTAAGTCCGGAGCTGCCTTGGGCAACCTCACAGTAAAATGAACCCATTTCGACATGTTGGAGGCATTCAGGGCAGAATCCATTAGGTCTTAAAGAGTTCTAGCACATGATGGATGTGTCAATATTTCATCATCCAAGTATTAAGTGCATATGCATTTTACACATATCCTAGCACATATGATATAGCAATTAGAACAACACTACCTTTTCCTTGGAAAGAACAAGAGCAAGCCTCCATCCACACACATGCACGCTGGTCCCCAGACATTTAATGATACCGAAATAGTCATGGCAGGAGAAAACACAAACACACACGCAGCTGGAATATGAACCAGACAGAGAAATATCTGTGCCACACAGGACAGGCAAAGAGGAAAAAAAACCCTCATATTTTAATAATGATATTTACAGAGCAAATGAAATATGCCAGGCTTGCAAATTTGCGTTGCTGAACAGACAATAAATTATACTTTGTGTAGCTACACAAGCCCAAGGATAATATCACAGCCAATAGGATGGAAGAAAATAGGACTGGTGGGATGCAGGAGTAAGAATGCCCTTGCTTAAATCAAATGGGCGAGGGAGGAGAGCTGCGTGTAGGTCCTGTCAGAGAAGTTTATCTTGAGCATACATTACTGCACACACACACACACACACACAGGCCCCAGGCTGCGCATTGAGGTCATGCAGTAAACACACACCTGTACCTGAGCCTGTGTCTGTTTGTCTCTATTAGTCACGTTGTTTTGGTTGTGAGATGTGACACATACATGTGCACACACACCCTTTTGTATCCATACACTTATATGAATGCATGCATATTCACATATATATTACACATGTAAGCACACATATATTACATGAGGAGGCATTCACCATAGTGTTGCCACAAAGTTACAACCATGTAATTCTTCTGAATGTAGTCATTACCTTTCACTGGTACAAAGGTGTCTAACCCAAAATCTGATAAACAGCACCAGACCATTCTTTGTCCTCCACCAAATGTTACTGTTAGCTCTATACATTCTGATACATGCTGTATATGCACACCTAATATATATATAGGCAGTCTGTCAAGAGTGAGGAATATTCTGTCACTCAGCATCATGTTACTTTAGCCAGTTCATGCATTACAGAGTGACTCACAAAGAAAAAATCCAATGCAAAGTGTGGATAAAAGAGATGAAAGAAGCATATATGGCTGAAGAGGAAAAAGGCATGCCCATGTCCTTAGAGCAGATTCTAACTGCAGCTTCATTTGCCTCGTAAGGCCCACATCACACAGCCACAGCACTCTGCAGTGCACAGAGAGAGAGCCCTTGTGGACGCCTTAGCTTGCATCTCTTCATCTCGGCCCAGTGCATGTTGATGAAACCCTAGAAGCCCTGCTCTGCCTGCTTCCCCTATGATGCGAAGTGCATCACATTGGTTCCACATGTGGCTCGTAGAAAGACAGACAGATGAAATGAAGAATGCAACAAACAGCTGCTGCTCCTTTCCCATGTCCATCTAATTTTTACTGGTGCACGCGCACAGAGTGAGTTAGTGACTAAGTGTGACATAGGCAGAAATTAAGCAGCAAGCTATACACAGACATCCAAGTTTCTTCAAACAGGCTGAGTAAAATTTTATCATAATCTATTAGCACTATAATTTAAACTCAATAAAAACAATGACAGTATGCATATCATAATGCTTAATTTAAGGCTGAATAATGTTTTGCAAAGACATATTTTATTTAAGATACAAAATAATTAGCTTTTCATTATATATTTAGCATGAAATATTTAACTTTCTAACTCTTAAAATAGCTGTCTAGCTAATTCTGCCAGGGCTATTTGTGCTGTTGTGAGTGAACAGCTAGACTTCTCTGTCTTTTGAAAGCTACACATTACCACTTAATGTACAAAAGTTGAAACCTTTGCTGATAATGCCTTGAGGGACAGAGAGATCATAGTTTTAGTGCCTAGAAATCAAAAGCAAACCACTGATATTCATAAGCATTCATTTAACAATGGGGAGTATTTCATTAATTGCATTACAAATTTAATTGAAGTATAAGTAATGAATATAATAGACATTGTTGTGCACTACCCTTGAGTAAAATTAATGCGTCACCCAAAGCTGGTTTGAAATAACATCAAATCTGTCTCATGCTGGTAATGTTGTAGAGCAGTTATCTGCTAATTCCAATAAAAGAGTGCATTCCTAGAAAAATGTTAGATTTTGATAATTATCATTACTCTTTTTAAAGGCTGAGGCTTGCTGCAGGCAATACAAAAATGTCTGAGGTTCCTCTAATTAGCCACAATGGTGAAGGTGAATCAAGCTCTTACTGCTAGATCGTGACCAGGTTACAGCGTGGTCTGAAAATTGCTGGCCTAATTGATAGTCTCGGAGCTCGATGCTCTGTAGCAGCGAGGGTGCGGATGGTGGGGGACCTGTCAGGACTGGAATGGGATAATTGGCAGCACAGGTTTACATGCAGTTCAGTTGCATTGTGAAGCTCCACTTGGCTATCAGTACCAATAAGCGTAGGCTCAACGGAGTGATGGCCCGACCCACTGGTTGTAAGAGCAAATTAGCTATCTGGTTAGTCCGACGGGGTGCTTGTACTGACTGCTGCAGGTAAAACATGAACCGTAAGGACAGACTGGGTGATTACTGTCAGAAGGGAACATGAAGAAAGTTACCTTTTTTTAGCTAGGTGCCATGGGTAATGTTGCTGCCGCTGCTTTTTTTTTAAAAAACAAAATTCTTTTTGGGCAGGTTACCATGGAGATAGAGCCTTATGAAAAAGGTAATTCAAGGAGTATGTGTGTGTGTGAGTATGTGCGCGTGAGTGTTTGTGTGCGTGTGTGTGTCCGCGCGCGTGTGTGTGTAAAGGGAGACAGAGAGAGACAGAGAGAGCAGTCTCTGGTATTTTCTCTCAACTCTACCTTTGAGACACCATACAGGGTAGGGCCGTGCGAATACAGCCATTAATTACTGACCATGCTGTCATTACTAACAGTGTGATACCGAGGATTGCAGAGGTGAGTGCACAATAATTAACTGCCCCACTGTTTACAAAAAAAATAGTCAGACCCAGGCTAGCTTGTTGGGCCGTGCAACAATAGAAGCTTTCTTTTTATTACGGGAGCTGACAGGGCCTGGAATGAGGGCACCTCGAGTCTATGATGTGTAAAGTAGCATGCGTGGGCCTGCTGTGGATACAGGAGTACTGCAGTGAATGTGCATGTGCGTGTGTGTGTGTGTGTGTGTGTGTGTGTGTGTGTGTGTGTGTGTGTGTGTGCATGTGTGTGCACATCAGTATGTGATATCGAGAAAAAGAGAGAGGTGGGTTGAGCGACCATGGACACAAGGAGCAAGGAAAGGCTAAACGTGAGAACAGCACAGAGCGACCTGTAATGAGCTCAGCCAGCATGGAGCAGGTGAAGAGAGAGAGAGAAAGATTTGTATGGAGGCGGGGGCGGTTACGGGACAAAGAAAGGAAGAGATGGAACAGAAGGAGATAGGGAGAAAAGGAAAGACAGGGACAGATAAGGTGGGAGACAAGAAAAGAAGAGGCAGCAGGGGAGAGAGAGAGCAAGAGAAAGAGAGATGGGGAGGGAGCAGGGGGCATTACTGACATTCCTCTGGTTTCTGTGCAAAAACAGATAAGCATGTTTCCTCTCTTACTCTTGTATCAGGGGCCGCGTCAGAAGGACGTGCCACGAATACAAATGACCCGCCCCTCAAACGCTGTTTTCACGCTGAAGTGCGTAATTTGTGCGGCTTGTTTAAAAAGCTATTCATGGACTCCCTGATAATTTCCTAATGCCGTTTAGCAAACATAACGAGGGCCACACATAACAAAAAGCTGCCGATCCCGTGTACATTTAATATGAAGATTGAACTTCAAGCGTGAGGGAAATGATGGCTGACCATCATGGCCTAATAGCTCTGGCTGATAATAGTTTTGGTGATGAAAGGCATGAATAATTTATCGCTTTTACCGAGCCGCAGCTGCCGCGCACCTCCATTTAGGAAGATGGCCCGTGTCTGTTTAACATAACAGAGCGTAAGACTCCATCTGCATGCACACTGGCTGAGAGAAGATACACTGCATTGCATCAGTCTTCGATTATGGAGTGCAGAGTCTTCGAAATGGTCTTTGAGAGGAAAAAAAGTAGAAACAAAAGCAGTCAAAACTTATGAATGTTGTAGTCGACGTGGTGAGAGGAAGTCAAAGCTTTAACGTTATACGAGGCGCGGTGGGGAGGGTGACATTTGTTGTTGCGGGATTTCTAGGGAGTATGACAGGCCTTGACTAACAATGGTGAGGAAAAAAGAGACAACAGTGCGCCAAGTTGCATTGAAATCACAAGCAATGTGCCATGTCACCTTCAGCTTGACAGGCCCCGAATATTAGTTTTTTAGTCCTTTTTTTTTCAGAGCACTTGCTCATCAGAGAGGGATGTGTTTATTTAAGGAGCCGTCTGTCAAAGACAACAGCTTTGATTGACAGGTTGAGGCTAATGCGCGACGCGGGCTTTGTAAAGCATCCTCGTCTCTACTTTTTAAAAAGCTACGTGTCAGAAAGTGGCAATGCGAAAGCTTCATAATGCAACTTCAGACATGCCACTTTACAGCACTGCATCATTACAGGGTTTTACTAGAAATGTTAACACATTTAAAGTGGCCAGAAATGTTCTCCGCAAACTAACGGCTGGCAATAGTGATTTATGTCTAGAAAGAAAGTAATGATGTTCTGCAAGTAAACCTGTAAAATCTGTGTTTTATGGTCGTAGAGAGAAAAGGCAGCCCTCCATTATATACATTATTAAACAGCCACAACCTTGCACCAGAGAGTACCCAAAACATAAAACCCGGCCCTGATAAACAGCGTGTTTATCCAAGCCCAGGCACCACTGCCGGGGGAGTTTACACTGCTGTGCTAGTGTGCTTGTGCCCAAAGTTTCTCCACTATTTACGCATGTGTTCCCCAAAAGACCAACTCATAAACACTACACTCACATAGTTCTTGTCATAATCATTCTTTCATGGCGAAGGGACGAAAAGGGACCCTACTCTACTTCTTCTGGGTTTATGTAGCTGTGCTATTAAAGCCTGCTAGTGTGTGGATAAGCCTTGTGTGGTATTGCAATAAAATTACTGCATATTGCAGTTGCAATGCAACTTGCAATATACTAAAAATCACACTGGAGAATCAATAATGTAACAGGGTTACAGAATGAGCAGCATTTTACCTAAATATCATCACAGGAACACTCTAGTACTGCGATTGCCCAGGGTACTCAAGAAAAGTACTATAATTAATTTGGAGGGTATATTATAATGTAAAGAAATGATGCTGTTGTGTCAGTGATGACTGACCTATTCATGCTTTACTGACATGCTGTTCTTTCATAGTCTCTACATTTAGAGAGCATTATAGAGCTATGACAATATTCACAATCAGTCATTAATTTTCTGACATGCTTACCAGGGTTATGGGGGGTGTTCCAGTGCTCCGGCAGGTCTGTCCACAGTCGGACAGGTTGCCAGTCCACCGCAGGGGAGATACACAGACAAAAATACAGTCACACCTAGGGGCAATTTTCTGAGCATAATTATCCCTATTTAGTTTGACTTAATACACCACAGTTTGTGGTATGCTGATTAAAAATTATTTATACTTATAGAGTATGTGGCACCATAAAAATTTATATCATGGCATGTATAATCAAACTGCTTTTCATGGGGGTTACGTTCCAAGAGCACCTGCGTATAGTGAAAAAACGCGTTGTTGTGTTTTGGTAAAAAAATGCCTTAAAATGCCTATTTTGATAGTGTAAACCCTAAATATGCCCTCAAATATGCTCCCAGAACCCTTTGATTTCATGTTGAACTTAGTTTAATGCATTACCTTTAAAATTGTAATTTAAAGTAAATAAATAATTAAAATCAGAAAACTTTATTTCTTAAAAAACCTTTAGCATTAGCAGTTATCTTTAACAGCGTTCGGTGAGTGAAAACACATGTACACAAAAGAAACTTAAAATAACTCTCTCTACCCACATGTTTACATAGGGCACAGCTTACAAATACTAAATAAACTGAGATAACTGTTGAAAATCGGGGGGGGGGGGGGTAAACACTAAAATATGAGGACAAGACAGCAGCACATGCTGCAGCAGGCTTCTTCTTCTTCTTCTTTTTATACAACTTTTTATTACCGCCACCGCTGGACTAGTGGCGGTAATACAGTTCGGTTCTCAGAAACCATGTTTTAATGGACTTTGCTTTGTACACTGGGACACAGTCATGCTGGAATAGAAAAGTTGGAAGCATGGCGTTGTCCAAATAAACTTGGAAGCATAGCGTTGTCCAAAATGTCTATGTAGGATGAAACATTACGATTGCACTTCACTGGAAGTACGAGGCCACCTGAATTCAGTAATTAAGAGATGTGTCTTTTTTCTCCATATAGTGTGTGTGTGTGTGTGTGTGTGTGTGTGTGTGTGTGTGTGTGTGTGTGTGTGTGTGTGTGTATGTGTGTGTGTG
>JBBJLR010000133.1:23884155-23894275 GCA_037577145.1 Brachypetersius gabonensis | reverse complement strand
GGACTTCTTAAGCACTGTTGTACGTCGCTCTGGATAAGAGCGTCAGCTAAATACTGTAAATGTAAATGTAAATATCATATGTACATTCTATGACCATAAATGTTCCTTAATGCTCAGGGAAAATCAAAAGAAAATCATTAGAATCATAATTACATTAATAATTAATAAAGATATAAACTGGAATTATGTTTTTACAACACATTTTTCTCTCCAACACTTATAAAACTCTGTGTTTTTCATTTTAATAATGTTTTTTATTACCTATTTAGAGAATCAGTGTTTTACAAAGTGGCTATCACACAAAACAATCTCATTTTTGGCATATTTGTTTTTAAAAGCATGTGTGTGGGATTTTCAGTAATTTGACGAGGAATCTTTGACACTTGGCACATGCCAATATCAGAACCCTTTTTGGTACTTTATAAAACCTTCTTAAATTAACTTGAGAGAAGATTCTCTCTCAAAAAGAACCATTCGAATTAGAAATGCATTCGAGTTAAAGTTACATTTAAAGAACACCCTTTCTTATAAATGTAGGGTGCTCCCAAAAGTCATCGCAACTGGGATTCACCATTGAGGGAGCGCAAAGCTATGAGCTAGGATTTTCTGAGCTGTGATTCACTTGGATATGTTGTAAGCATTGAACAAACCAAAGGATTTCAAGTCATATCAAGAAGATCTACAGCAGAATATCAGGACATCTGTCTGTGATCTAAAACTCAAGAGGCTGGATCATGCAACATCACGACAACAGCTGCCCAAGCTGAAGAAATTCCATACAGTACATACAGAATGGCCAAATCCGAACTTTGTCCTCACCGGAGGCCCTCAAGCTGTTTGTTGAAGCAAGACATCCCAAAAACACACAACCCAATAGATTAAAACATAAGAACATATTCATTGAGACATTTATACTGATTAATGTAGAAATATAGAAAATTTCAGTGGCACATGCTAGTGGCTTCCCAAACCATAGACTGGAGTACATTACACTAAATTATTAGATCACAAATACTTTGTGAAAGATCTGTCTCAAGTTGACAGCTGAACTGAAACTGTTTTGAAATGTTATCTTTAATAGTAATTAATTACATTAACATGAATTATTTGTATGCACTGATCTTTTTGTTAAAAAAATCCCAAAATGATAAAATCCTTTCAACCCCCGCTTAGCGGTTATGCACTGAAATTAAAACACATTCAGCTACATTGAAAAACAACCAAAAATCGGAGAATAAATAAAATCAGCTTCAGGGCCTAAACATCCTGAAATTATATCAGTTTGTTAGGAAGCAGCCGGTGCTATCAAATTCAGCATCCTCAAAAACAGAGAATGGTTATTTTTTCCTTATTTTTTGCTATTATTTGCATTAGTGTGAATTATTCAGAAACTGGCTACAGATGGAGTGGGCGTGCTTGTTTTGTGTTGGTTTTTGTTTTGATGGTTCCTGCATATTGTGTATTTAAATGGAATTAAAACTGTGGAGGAAAAATTCTGTGGTGTTGAACAGAAGAATCACATTCAATCAAAATGTCGTGAGATTAATTATCACATGTTATGGTTGACAGCCCTGTGCGTCGCTCACAAATAACTATTACACAGGACTGGCAAAGCTAAAATAGTAAGTGTTGTGTACTGCTCAGTGGTGACTATGGTAGAGAATAAATAACCACAGAATAGTCCTAGATTTAGTCTTGCATCATGCATTCACCTGTGAAAAGAACTGAGAGGACCAGCATACAGACTTTCAAATGAGTTTGCTCTGCACTTTTTTTTTTCTCTTCTCTGTGCCAAAGACAGGCACAATATTATGCAAGCCAGGAGATGGAAACATTTTCCTCTACTGATGTAGAAAATTTTCAAAGAGGAAGCTGACAGCCAAAACACAAACTACTGTTTCTGCAGAAGGAAGTGCTAAATAAAATAAAGAGAGAGACAGAGAGAGAGAGAGAGAAAGAAAGAGATAGAGAAAGAGAGAGAGAGAATGAGAGAGTGAGTGAGATTTTCTTGCTGCGATTCACACATGACAAGTCATTATCTGGCATCATCCCAAAGAACAGGGAGCAGGAAGTTAAATGAAAAGAAAGATGATGAAGAGAGAGAGAGAGAGAGAGAGAGAGAGAGAGAGAGAGAGAGAGAGAGAGAGAGAGAGAGAGAGAGAGAGAGAGAATGGGGTGAGCTCCTGCTGAGAGTGACACGCAGGATTAAAAAGTCTTCATCACAGGGTGCAGAGGAAGACAACATCACAAACTGCAGCAGCCAACCATGGCTGCCAATTTGCATCCATTTAAAAACAACCGCAGAGGTAATGATAAGTCTGATAAGAGCTAGCTGAAAGGAACAGAGAGAAATAAAGAGCCATGGAAACAAAAAAGACTCAAAGGTTAAAGAATGGGGAAAAAAGTGAAAAGAGAAAGACATTCAAAGTGCATGTGAGTCCATATTTAGCAATTAATCTATGGGGCATTTGGGAGACAAAGAAAAAACTGATCCCCTGCATGAAGCAGTGTTTTCAAAAAGGAGACGTTTATGTGGACAGTAGTTCATTTACTCTCTCACTTTACTGTCGGGTCTCTGGCCCCTCCATTTGAGTCGGAATGGTGCAATATGCAGTAAAGCTTCTGTCTCAGTCATTATGCTGTTGCATTTAATTATGCGGGTGCATTAAATAGCAGCATTTAATTAGAGACTTAAGAGTGTATTACTACCATTCATATACAAGATGCACTAATATTCAACATGCACACTGCAAAAATATCTTAAGCCTTTTCAAAATGTCTGATATTTTTGTTTTTGAGTTGTGGTTTTGAATCCCAAGACTGCTAGTGACACCACTGAGGTACCCTTGTGCAAGGTACAGTCCCCATACACTGCTCCCCAGATACTGTGTTCCTGGCTGCACGCTGCTTCACTTGGTGAATGGGTTATTTACAGAGAAAGAATTTTGTGCTGTTCATACTGTGTGCTGTGATGTGATCACATATGAAAGAATTTTCACCACTACTAATTATCATCATCATCATCATCATCATCATCATCATCATCATCATCATCATAATCATCATCATTTCCATCACAATGTTAAAGTCTTAACATTTCTTAAAACTAGCAATCGCCCTGAAAAGTGTTATTTACTTTTTTTTATAAAGTGCTATTTCCTTCTTTTACAAATGATTAATTACACCTCTCAAATTGTAATGGAATTACTTTACTGATTATAGCCTGGAAAAAAGTAATCTTACGACTCATTCATTCACTTTGGTTCTCCCTGTATGTTTTGTTTGGAGTTGTGGGACTGAGGGATCTAACAAAGCGCCTTGACTGCATAATTTGTTTTGATTAAACTGGAAACATTTACTTGCTATTGGAAACCAACACAAGTGGGTCTTATCTGCAGAAACAAACAGTGCCAGTGGAATGGGTCACAAAGAGTGATTTTCAGTGAGGCCATCTTAGGGCTTGTGTAATTTCTGCCCTGCTAAAGCTTCCCCAGTCAACCGTAAACAGCGTCATTGTGGTTATAATGTCTATGAGCCACAACAACTAATATAAGCTCACACATTGTACAGGTCATTTAAGCCCACAGAATGTTTCAATAGTGTACTTGCACCTTTGGGGGTGGCTTTTTCTTGTTTCAGGATGATAATGCTCTCATGAACAACCCAAGTTGCTAGACTGACATATGCAAATGAGCTCTGATTGGTTAGAGTGTATTTTATCTCATTCAAAAAAGCAGTCACAGCAGAAACACTCCATATAACTTTAGCATTAATGAGGGGAGCTAAAGTGCTGTAGGCTGAATAGGAGGATGACCTGACCTCACTAACACTTTTGTGGGTATAAAGAAGCGAATCGCATCCATGTTCTAAAATGTAGTGGAAAGTCTTATCAGAAGAGTGGATGCTGTAATAGCAGCAAAAAGGAAGCAAGTGCCTAAAAGTTCAAATATTTTTTCATAGTTGATTTTTTACTTGATTTTGTAAAGCATTTGTTCAGTGAAAGCGTACATATAAAAAAAACATGTGACAGTGATATGCTGAGAGTGACTGCAAAATACCATTTACCATGCATTAGATTTATATCTGGGCCATATTTGCGGGATTATGGACTTAAGCTCATTGTGGATATTTCTATGCTATCATTTTTACCACTTTTTATAAGTTCAAAATACATATGGCAGAAGGATGGAAATGCATGGGTCTAGCTGTCTGACAGGAAAACTGCCACATAGGAACAGACACATACAGAAGACCTTCGTGTCTTGTCTTGTGAAAGGTTGAATAACCTGTGTCGTCCCACACATACTCCTGTAACTCCTCAATAAAGCAGCACCTCTGATGGATCTCTATTAGCCAGAGTGAGACCTCTGCATTGCTGTAATTAACTCTCACAGCCTCAGTAGCTGTTCTGTGGGCTTGGGGCCAGATTAGATCAGACCTCTGACCTCACTGACAATCAAAATGATGACGTCTGGCAGTGGGAAAAGGGCCCCTGTGGACTGGCCCTGGAGCCCCTATCACCTACATGCACATATACAGGTTAATCGGTGTGGAGCGCTGGGTCAGCAGTGTCGGCTTGCACTAACCGAAATCCCATGCCAGTGCTTTAATTTTAAAGAGCATCAGTATGAGTGCACTGGACTTCGAGAACACAGCAGAGTTCTTCCAGACATAAAGTAAATACCTCTAGGCAGTTGTCCAGAGGGGATTGTCCGCTTCAGTTCTGTTCTGCTATTATGTTCCAAGACGTACTTATGAATTAGACTGTGTCACTGGGAAATCTTTTCTTACACCGTTCAAACTTGCCAGCTGATAAAAATAAATGTAAGTGACTAAGGTGAAGTCAAAAACCTCCCATAAATGTGTCAAAGCCCTCTCTGATATGGATACACTATGAATTCATGAGTGAGTCTATTGACTGTGGCATTTATATTTAATACCAAATAATCTCACACCACCATACACACCGTCACCCCCTCAAAACAGAAACCTGCTTACATGAACTTCGGTTAAGCACGTCTTTTTTATATGCAAAAGAATGAATACAATGATACATTCTTCTCAAGAATATACATGGAGATGAAGATGTCTGGATTTTCTACAGCGAGATTAAAAAAAAGGTCAGGCCAGGGCTCAGGAGGTCAGTTTTATAGTTCATGGTTGAGTCTGTGCTGTATTTGGACAGCGTTGTGGGAGCATTGTGTAACTTGTAGTGGGAGCATTGTATAACGTCCTTTTTGACTTTTGACTCTGTTTGTGTGTGCTGTAGGTCAGTTGGCAGCCGGGACTTGTGAAATTGTCACGTTGGACAGAGACAGCAGCCAGCCACGGAGGACCATTGCCCGGCAGACCGCCCGCTGTGCCTGCAAGAAAGGCCAAATTGCCGGCACAACGAGAGCCAGGCCGGCCTGTGTGGATGGTAAGACTTTTATGCAGAATGCCACAATAATTATGCTTTTAATTAATTTTAAAAAGAAACAAAACACCTGTTGGAATTAGAAGAATTAATCAAGTTTAAAGAACAAAGAATCATATTTATTACATTACCCCAAACGCAGTCAATCAGTTGAGGCATGTTAGATGTCTGAAGTTTGCTTCTTTAATTTTGCACTGGAGCTCTGAGGTTAATATAGCACACAAGTAATAAAGCTTGTACCCCGTGAATTAGAGGTATGCAATCATGAAATAATCACATGCTTGCCTCAAACCATGCCAAGTTGTTAAATAACGAAATAGACTTGCTTGTGCTGTTCCTGACATTCTTAGAGCAAGTCAGAGCTACTTTAGGTCCTTCCTCAGATATGGAGTAAAGCATTTTAGAGACACTCATTGAATAGGATTTTCTTTAAAGTGGTGGTGAAAGGAACAAGGGTTTTTTGTGTAATGTCGATAAAGGTAAAATAGTGGTGCGTTTGAAAAAATAAGGATACATATAAATGTAATCAGTGGACATTGTAATGTAATTGAAAAAATGTCATTTTTAAAAATAAAAAAAGAATAAAAAAGCAGATAGTTAGATAGATAGATAGATAGATAGATAGATAGATAGATAGATAGATAGATAGATAGATAGATAGATAGATAGATAGTTAAGGGGGTAAGGGTTGCTTGGTTAAGGACTGTGTGAAGCTGTGCTGGGTATTTGCTGGAGCTCGGCTGCTGGTTTGGGCTGAGTGAGGAACAGCCTGTTTGTTTTTTGGTGTGTCTCTAAATGAGTGGTCAATGCTAGCGAGCATGAAAAAGAAACATTGTGCTATTAGGACAACAAACCCCCTTTATTCCTCCCTCATGCACACGAACGTAGCTGAGCTTTAGTATTGGTGTCACAGCACGTCTGGGCACTCGCACACTCACATACGTGCTTTCCATGGTGGGAATGGCCCAGAAATAAGCAGGACACAGTCCACTGGTGAGGAAGGGTAAGAAAGACCGAGAGAGGGAAGAAGAGAGGGAAAAGAAAAGAAACAAATGAGATTTCAATCAGTTTAATCTGTTCTCAAGGTCTCGGCACAGTTGTGATATCACCACGCTCGGCGTGACACACTCCTTGTCCTTCATTCAGAGCTCTACATTCCGGGAGGTCAATTCTTAAGTAGAATAATCCACAGGGCCAAGAAGCTTTGCCGCTGTAATTCTTACACTATATGTGTGTGTGAGTGAAAGATTATGTGGTTCAGAAAAGGATTGGGTCTATATATGAAAAGGTCAAGAGCGTCCGCAGAAAAGCAGAAGGTACGAAGGAGTGCGCGGGGCACTTTTGTATTCTTGGCGAGTGCCTCTCAGATCAGCTTGATTTAAGGGGAAAATCTCAGAATCTTGGATGCCCATTTAAAAACATGAGGAGATAAAGCTTACACAGCTGCCTCCTTGTATTCATCCCACTGTATTCCATCGTCAGCAGAATCCACAGAAATAAAGAAATAAATCAGAATAAAAGAAATAAGGGAAAAGTCGAGGCATTCCTCCACATTTCCAATTACATGCCAAACCATTCTCGTCGACTCAATGGCTTAATCCACTAGAGGGACATAGTCTGCATTGTTGGCTCTCGTGTTGCATAAATACAGTCTCCCCCCCTTATCAGTAATTTCATGCTCCCTGGCCCTTCTTCATCTGTAACAATGTGTCAGGCTGCTGATATTGATTTCTATTAAGAGGCAAGAGAACACAGAAAGGAGGGCTGCTTTTCTCCTGTCATCTTAAGTGAGGGAGCCACTAGACTGATTAGGAGGGCCTGGGCAGGATGAAATGATATCTCGGCAGGAGACACACACACACACACACACACACACACACGCATGCACACACACACACACATAAATGCACACAAAACACACACTGCGGTATGTTTGTTGGTGCAATGATAACTGTTGACACTGATCAAAGCCCGGGTAATAGAGGAGATTGTGGAAGGTGTGGAGGACTCTTAAGAGTGAGGGGCTTGAAACCCAAGGCTTTTCTTCTGCATAAGGGAATACTTCAAAGCTTTATGTGGTGTTGCTATATGTTTAGGGAAAGTTGCTCCTACCAGTGAAAGTATAAGATCAAGATATGTTATATGTTATATGTACCATATATTTTTCTGAGGTTTGCACACCATAGAGATCAGTAGTGGATAAGTAATACTGACATAAGTAATGATATTTCACATGTTAAGACTACATATATACATATATACAGTATAGCATAAAATTGCAAAATGACATAATGGTGAGCTACTTGTTTATGCAATTACTCAACACTTGTTGCTGTTGTTTAGAGGTTCTGTATCATTGGTTTGAGTCTTTATAGCTATTAGTTACAGTATACATGCAGTTATATTTGGTTCAGGTGTTCAAGAAGTACTGTTAAAAATGATGTAATGTACAGACACACAGAGACAAGGACAATGCAGAATATACTCTAGACTAAAACACTATGCTAAATACACAAATTCCTGGGGGGCTTAATACTGTACATAAGTAATATACAGTTAAGTAAATTACTAGTAACACAAATGGTTATTGAAAGAAAGTTATTAAGTGTTATTGAGAGAGAGAGAGAGAGAGAGAGAGAGAGAGAGAGAGAGAGAGAGAGAGAGAGAGAGAGAGAGAGAGAGAGAGAGAGTGTCTGTCGGGTTTTCTTTGGCTTTTACATTTGCTCTAGCATCATTATCACCTAAAACATAGTTAGTGTCATTTGTTACGCCTATATCATGTCCCCACACCTGGTCCGGTGAGAGTTCCCCATGTAAGTAATTGGTTTTATATAACGAAGAAAAAAAAAGCAGGAAAAAATCTTTGCATTGTTCAAGCGTACTGCAAAGGCCATTTACCATTTTTCATGCTACACACATAACAATGACACAATAGCATTATTATGTATATCTGCACAGGATCTCAACTAGCCAGAATCATCATTAATCAGTCTCTTTAAGCCCATGTTCCATAAGGAATCTGTAGAAATGTCATCTGTTCAGAGAAAATGCTCTGCATGGAGCTAAAACTTGCTGAATGTCCTGTCTCTGCAGAGCTTCAGATTTTTATTCCTGTCAAGCAGAAACAAACATGTTTTTTCTAGTTAGCCTCCAAGCAATGGATCTGTTGAAATTGGAGTGTTTATGTTTTATTTAATTAAAAAAATACAGACGGGCTAGACCTTAATGAAAAATAACCCTTGGAGTAGAAGAGCCGCCATTGGTTCCCTAAAACAATGGTTCTCAAACCGGTTCTCGGGTCTTTCCTCATGGTCCACAGCTTCTAACATGCATGAATCAATGAATAAAGAATACTGAACATCTGGTACAGGTGTGCTGAGAGCTTGGTTAGATCAAAAACATTGACTAATGAATCCTAAAGACTAGTTTGAAGAAAAAAAACAACCTTTTTGGAATCATTTTTTGTGAAGTGAAAAGGTTTTTAAAGTTTGAAGAGCTGCCTTCACATTTGAAAGTCAGGGGCATCGGATGGGCATGTAAAGTTTCAAGACTAAACACAGTTCAGTTTATATCTTATAAACCAGGCCTTAAAATAACATTTAAATACAGAGAGAAAGAGAGAGCGAGAGAGAGAGAGACAGAGAAAGCTACTATAGCACACATTACTGCAAAGAAAGGTGTTAGAACACACAGTTGTTCTGAGTGGCTGCGATCGGAGGGCTGCGATCAGAGGGCTCATTTTGATCTCAGTCCACCAACAAAATGGCCTACAAAGAGCATGTAAGCATCAGAAATGGAGCAATAGAGGACGTTTTTTCAATCTCGTAAGGAAGAAATGACACCATCTGAATTAGAATAAGAAAAATTGCTTATGCTATGACTATGCAGATACACAGAGACCCATATAAAATATAAAATCTATATAAAATCAATAAAAACTTAATATAAAATAATCTATGCTCTATACACAAATGCTGGATTATATACACAAATGCACTATATATTAAATTACACCACCCTTAACATTTAAATTACCTGCCTAATACAATGTAGGTCCCCCCTGTGGCACCAAAATAGCTCTGAACTGTCAAAACAGGTGTACTGTGGTATCTCACACTAAGACATTAATAGATCCTTAAACCATTCCTGAACAGTGTGGCTGGGGGAATTATCCTGGCAAAGAATAACTGGGTTGCTTAAATCAGAAGCTTTTGTTGTAACTATACTACCAGCTACAAAATGTTGAGAGCCCCTAATTTCACTGATTTCTATGCAGTCCACAGTAGAGGGTGACATGGGAGTGAATTTTCAAATCTCTCCCGTCACACTCCCACAAAAAAAATCCTCTCTCGTCCCAGTCCCTTAAAAAAACTGGGGGAAAATCACGTCCCGTCCCAATCCCAGAAGAATGACTCCCATTCACTCCCACTCCCACGTTGTTGTTTTTGTTGGCTAAAATCTGTCAGTTACAGTAAAAAAATAGAGTACAGATCACAGCATGCCCAGCTTAGTTGAATAAAAATCCAAATTTTATGCAAACCATCCATCCATCCATCCATCCATCAACACACACACACACACACACACACACACACACACACACATTATATAAACACACATAATTTTCACTGAATTTCTGAGTCTGAGTAGAACTTAATCAGTTGTCTACAAGTCTTGCAGCTGGCGTATTGCGTTTTCACGCCA
>JBBJLR010000133.1:23851080-23864354 GCA_037577145.1 Brachypetersius gabonensis | reverse complement strand
TGTGTGTGTGTGTGTGTGTGTGTGTGTGTGTGTGTGTGTGTGTGTGTGTGTGTGTGTGTGTGCGCGTGTGTGTGTTTTTGTGCAATTTTTCATTAAACGCTATCACTGTACTGTCCGTTGCAATGCTGAGATCACAGTCCAGAGTGTTTGTGAATGTTTTGGTTAATCATGGTATTCAAATGATACAAATATAAATCATTTTGAGCTAAATATTACAGGCCGGTCTTTTAAAAAGTACATATACCAGAGTGATTTGAATATATTGTAGGTGTATTGCAACAAGTCATTATATAATACTACTATTTTGCCCATATTATGCGCCCTAATGCATGTCTGTGTGATGGGTTATGGGCTGAATCAATCTGAGGAGGATAATTAAGGGCTCTTGCGTGGTCATTGTTTGAATGGCAGAACAGAGAGACAACACTGATATTCCTTAAGTAGCTTCATTGCTGTGATTACTGGTGCTTTAAATTCATCTATTAGACCCACAATTAAGACTGATTACTCCCTATTTTTGTCTCCTTGGAGCATCAGAACTGTATCACAGACTCTTTACTGGCGGAAATGCAAATCTGCAGCAATTAGACCCATCCCTAATTGTACACCCATCCTCTCCTATTACCAAACATCCGCTGCACGCGCCAATGACGTCAAGAGTCATATTTGCACCAACAAAATAAATGTGAGCAAAGCCAGAGAATAGAAGACATCTGATATGAAAGAGCAATCATCCTCAATTAAAGAGCATAGACACCCAAAGACTGGAGAGTAATCAGGGCTTTCTGCTCACAGGCTTTTAGAGTGCACTGTCTGATTAAAGTTAATTGGAAAAAAAGAAAAGAGGCTTTCTATTATATATGTAACCACTTACAGGCATTAAAGCTAATTCTTAAAAGATTAGCACACCAGCTCTGATTATGTGAAAATTTCAGTTTGTTAGGTTTACATCATATGAGAATGTTTATCTGTGTGAGATATCTAAAATTATTCTGTTAAGACTAGCATTTCAATACTAAAGCATGTGCTTCAGATGTCAAGGGACCCGGGAACCTGATTGACTGAAAGGAGAGACTGAGTGTTGAGAGCATCAGTCAAGGGAAAATTCATCTAACAGGAAAATGTGCTGGGTTTAAAAAAAAAATAGTTTTTTTCTTATCTAGTGAAACATTAAATGAAACATAAAATGACATAACTGGCTGATATCCAGTCAGCTACATTTAGTGTACAGTTTCTGCAGTTGTTGTACACTGATTGCAGTCATTTACTCTTTATAATAATTCTACATCTGCCTTTTACAAATGCAATATAAATACGTTGTTACAAACATACTTACTATACCCACAATATACTTAGAAAAGCCTTTTATTAGGATGACGTCGTATCATCACATTACCCATGCCTACCAGGGGGCCGGGATAATGCGTTTGAGGGGTGTGGTGCAGTGGAGGAGCTAAGGTCCACACCAGCTTGTCCGTGTCACCGTGATCTCCCTCCTACATGACAACCAGGGACGAATTTGATGGGGTGAAAAAGCCAGACTGCTCACAGCAAAGGCTCGGTCTGATCATGACACAAACACACTGCAGTTCACTCCAGCCCTGCTGCTGCTGCAGCCTTTCACACTCGGCCTGAGCTGTTCTATTGATCACGTTTAGTGTGAGCAGTCTCTGCTTTCTGACGTGGCTTTTTTTTTCGGGAACACCATTGTATTACACTGACAATCAAACTGAACTGCTAATGGAGTTCTGTAATATACTGGTTTCTAATCTGGTTAATTATATGAATCCCTTTATGGCGTGTGGCTCAAGGAAATGGCCAGCGTCCACAGACTGGGAGGCCTAAATGTACACCCAGAAACACACAGACACCGGAGCGAGTTTTTATTTACACAAAAGACATATCTGTTTCACAAAACCAACACTACTCTGTGCTGAAACTTTAGCACAAGCCCTCTACTCTCCCTCCCTCACAGTCCCCGGCCTTTTCGGGCCACTCTCTTCAGTCTCTTCTTCCTTCCTCTTGTGCCCTTATTCTGCCTGAGAGCTGCCTCACACCCCTTTAAGACCTCCACTCTGAAAATTAATAGTGTTACGTGTGGTCAGTATAAAAACGGAAAGTGTTGTTATGAGTAGTCAGTTAATTCCAAAATATAATTAGTGTAGATTGTTTCTGTCAGTACAAAACCTTATATCTCTACAGTTTTTTCTCTTTGTCTTGTCATTAACCACTTCCTGATCTTTTCATTGTGTCCAAATGTTATGGTGAATGGACCACCAGAACTGGTCTAAAGTTAATTGGGGGGAAATACTTTTTTGCTTCTCCTATAAAGCTCTCACTTTGAAGACTAGAGATTTTGTTCTGATAGCAATGTTAATATATTTTCATTAGACTGTTTTTTCATATCAGGAAAAAAATGACTGAATATTGTAGCAAAACCATAAAAGATGCCATATGGCTCATCACTGGGTTTAAATCTCAGGAGTATAAAAGGAAACAAAAAGAACCTGAATTGTGAACAGCAGTGAACAATGCATGGAAAACAAATCTATTGAATAATGCTTAGAAAATTTGTCAGTGCTTGTTAACCACAAGTCAAGTTCATCAGATTGTATTATTTTGGTACGATACAGAGATGGCTTTAAAAATACACTCTATAAAGAAAAAACATAGGCAAAGACCATTACTACATTTTAAAATATTATATTTTACCCCACAAATGACTGATGCATCATGAAACTTTTTGTGGTGTGCTTACAGCTCGTATTGTGAGGACAAAGCAGTGGTGTGATATGGTACCGTGTCTGGAGGACGAAGGCTGTGACCTGTTGGTAAACCGGTCAGGCTGGACTTGTACACAGCCTGGAGGTCGAGTCAAAACCACCACGGTGAGTCTCTTCACATCTAGCTCCCTTCGTCAATTTTTTTGTTTTGTTTAATCTGTACATTAGGCATGAAAAGTCAACTGCCTTAGAGAAATGGCATATTTGGATGCCGATGTTAATGTTAGGGAAATGTTTGATAAACAGTGACTTTAGGAGCAATGTAGATTCTGAAACCTGTAGCTTCATATAAGTAATTTATCGTGGCCTATGATCCACCATTTGTCTGAGGTTTATGTATTTCAATGATTGACTAACATAATATAATATAATATAATACAATATAATGTAACACTGATCAAATTGCTTGCAACCATTCAATATCTGATAAATCCTGTCAATGATAATTCATGAACTTCAGTTTAATTTATTCTGCATTATACCGCCATGTGATTTTGCAGTGTTCCCTGTTGTGAATGCAAAAAGGGAGCAGTTTTGGGTTGAAATGTCTTGCCCCAGGACACAGTATCAGGGTAGGCTGGCATCCCTAAGCTCACAGGCCTCAGGAACATGGTTCCCTTTAGTGTTCAGCTGGTGCCAAGAAACGTAAACAAGGTATGGCTGTTCGCAAACAGACCCAGTAATACAGGAATTAAGCCTTCCTCAGCAGTTCAAGAACCTAGTTATTTGTAGGGCTGAGAGAAGCCGAGATAGTATCAGTTGCAATTAGATTCAATAAGTCCACTCCTAATGATGTGAGCAGATGGGTGATAGTGGAAGGTATGTGTGTGAAAGAGACAGAAGGAGAAATGGGGGTGAAACTCAACAGCTCCTGTCTGTCTTGTCAACTGCAATTAAAGCCGACTTAATTTGGGCTCATTGGTTGCGCTCACTCATTTGCATCTCAACCAATCTTTTAATGTCACTCGATGAACTTTACTAAGTTCAGGGTTGCATGATTGGAGCCACTGCATTTGAGCTGCAATTTGTTTTTCTAAGTTTTAAGATTAATAACCAGTTAACAAGTCCATGGTTCAATGGGTCAAAGCACCCAAATTGAATTTATGCACTCATTTCATATTCAAGATGTTTTACAACTTTACAGTTAGACTACCCTTAAAATGTGTTTATGAATGGATTTAAATGGAAAAAACGAGTACTATATTACTACATAATAAGAAATTTGGTATAAAAAAGGTATAAGTGACCTGTAATATTCAATGTTTGATTGCAATAATCACAAAAAATAAATTGAATCTAAAACTTTCATTACACTAGTCTAATTATAAGTTTGCAGTATCACAACATGCTCACACAGTTTTCAGACAACCCAGTAAAATCTAGACCAACAGCTAATAAAGTCAAATCGATGCTTTTTCTTTATGTGCATTCTTAGAAATAGAATATAATTATAAATAGAAATAGAAAAAAGAATGAATGCATGTAAGTGAAAAATACTGTAAAAGACAAGAACACATATTTAGGATAGAACAGAGCAGGATAAATGACTAGATGCTTTGACTCTTAAGAGAATAAATACATTTTGGTAAATTGGGAATTAAAAATGTCAGTTGTTGGGAATTACCTTTTGTACTTTATTTAAATGGCAGCTGTTCTCTTGTAGCAGAAAAATGTGGAAGAATATAAGAGTGCAGGTCTTTCATTTCTAGAGAACGTTAACCTGCAGTTTGTCAGAACTTTTGACACTGGCCAGTAGAAGACAATCCCCTTATATATTAGTAAGTAATTTACAGCCCCAGTTCGGTGAATGTGGAGCCTGATGAATGAGATTTGTCAAATCAGAAGGGAGGGCTGTGTGCAACAGTGGCAGTTTCTATAAGACTAAGAATAACACATAAAAACTTCATAGATATCACTTTTTTATTGGTGTGAAACAAAAAAATGCTGCTCTCCTAATTTCAGCTCCTCAATAGCGTTACGGTTGTATACGGGTCTGGTCAAAAACGTGAAACAGCGCCACCCACAGTCGTGGTGAAACAGAGAGTCCCCATTTATTTCAGCGTAAATCTACACAGACCCGATCCCATTGGGCCTAGAGGGAGACAATTTTTTGGTAACAATTTCCAAGAAGCTGCAAAAATGTAGGCATATTAGGGCATAGGTTTTAGATTATGAATTATGAATAGAGCTGTCATTGTTGCTGTAATGTGAGGGGTAGCATCATTATGCTATACAGAATTATAGAATTATGCTGTAATAAAATAAATATTCAGAATGCCTCATATTCGGAGAACAGTGAGCTAGAGGCATATACCTTGCATTTCCCAAGTTTTAGCACGTTTTGACACATCACCATTTGCTTCCTGTTCCTCAGCCCTTCGTCAACCCCATCCCTGTTCATCAAAGGTGTTCCAGCAGCTGTCCAGAACTCCAGTCCAAATGATCAGAGTTTATTGTTTACTGTCCTAGAATCATTGTTTGTTCTTAATCATACGTGTGTGTGGTGTGAAAGAGAGAGAGCTCGGACCACATAGGCACAGGGAATGTATCAAAACATTACAAATAAAACATCTAAAAGCACATTCTGATACATACACTGTATTATTTCTGGGGTTTTGTACTTATTACTGAGTAAAACGGCCAAAACAAGATTTTTTTATATGACAAGTGGTTATGCAAAACCTTGTTTTTTATATGCGAAACTGTATGACTGTGTTTTAAAATAGCTGCTTACTTGGAACAGATGCTGTAGGTATTTTTCTTGTGCCAGAATCTTTGTAAGTCACTTCCCTGTGTTTCAGTTCAGCTATCAAGTTGTTCCAGTTACACATATTTCAGAATGCTCGGGATGGCAGATGCGTGCAAGTGGATGCATTCGAGTGTGTATATGTACAATTTGTGTGTGTGTGTGTGTGTGTGTGTGTGTGTGTGTATGTGTGTGTTTCTGGGCCCAGATCCATCCCAGGTTCCCTTGTTACTTGTACTTGAGAGACCATGGAAGAAGCTGCCAAATACCAACATTAATGTCTAGTTCATGCCAGTTTTTAATATACAGGATTTAATACCTCACATTCAAGGATACTGTAGAAACAAGTGCAGACACTTAAAAATGACTCATTATATCAGTTACTAGGATTGTAAACTTGATCAAAACCAGAGTGATTAGTAGTCATAGGATTGTACCAAAACATTCAAAGGTTACAGGTTGTAGCAGTGCAAAAACATGGAAAATCGTCATTTTGTTAATGTTGCCATCTAATCAGATTGCGTTTTTTGAACCCCAAATTCACCAAATCTAGAGATTGTATGTTTTGTTACAGTGATAAAAAGTCTGTCTCAATGTGCTTTTTAGTCAGTACTAGTCAGTCAGAACATCAGCTGCACATTCCTTTATAAATAGATAAGGTATGTTTAGTTATGATGATTACTGATGATGATTGATTCAGTGCAGTACAAGGTCTTATTTTTTAATTAGGCGCCACTGCTTCTCTTTTGTCTTTTCTAACTAAAAGGTTGTCAAATACATTGTAACATATCATGTAAAACTTTCTGTAGTATACATTAGGGATGGGAATCGCTCCTGTTCCGGTTAATTGATTCCGGTTCTTATCGATTCCCTATTTCAATTCTACAAAGGTAAAAAAAAAAAAAACTTTTTAAATTACAAAACAAACTTCATTCAGAATTATTCAAACCAAAGAGTCAACAAAGTTTAAACAGTTTGTTTAAACATTTGAGTCTGTTTTCTGAAGAAACCGGTGTAGATTTAGATGTTATGTTCTCTTCCGAGCACATGATATTGTCTGAATGTTGCATTTTAGGTAGACATGGTTTGTTTACATTTTGTGTTAATATTGTCTGAAAAAACATTCCGTATACATGCAGCTCATTTTTTTTTACTGCCTGCCTTAGTGGTAAGATCTATTCAAAATTGGTATTTAATGTAACTTATGTCTGTGATTGTTCAGTGGTATAACAGATTGATTGAGGTTCAGATAGAAGGATGTTGAATTGAAAATGTAAAAAAAACTTATGAATGAACATGATATAAAAAAATACCCAAAAAACTACTGAACAAACATGAACTAGTTCATTTTTTGGAGCTGTGAACTAAACTTTGAACTAGTTCTTTTTCACTGTGAACTGGCACAACACTGATTATTTCTTTTTTAGGAAACCTAGTGAATCTCCACTACACAAGTTGTTGCAGAAATCACACACATCCTAGCAGATGCGGTGTTTAATACTAGAACGGCTGACAGCATCAACTGATGTAATGTCATCTGAATCAGAATTAGAATGAGAATCGCGTCTATTGGCCTATTGGAGCAGGAAACATGCTCTTTAACAGACATATGGTTGTGGTGTAGGTACACGTATCTTTACATGTTTTTGTGTTTTGCTTATTGTGCTGGAGAGACACCATCGACTGGAATCAAATTCCTTTAATGTTCGGGGGTGAAAGTTTAAAACACTAAAATACAAGGACAAGACACGGAGCAGTCATGCTACACAATGCAGGAGCTTCTTCTTCTTTTTATGGCGGTTGACGACTTTTCAGTTCAGTCCAGCGGTGTCGGTAATACAGTTTGGTTCTCAGAAAAGTCTGTGTTACACTGAATCCGCAAATGCTGATCCGCGTAAATCTGACGGGTTACTGCATTCGCTCACATACTTAGACAATAAACGCGAGTCTGATTCTGATATGGCAACTGCCGCTGTACGACGAGCTTTGGGTCTAATAACAATTTGATTACATGCTTAATATGTAATGTTTAGGGGTGCAACAGACATATTTAATCAATGTTAACCATCTTCATTTATTTTCTAAAAGCTACATTAACATTAAATAAATAAGGGGAGAATACCATTTAAATGAATGTATATTTAAAAATCAAGAACAAGGAATGAATAAGACTTCCAATAGCTGTATTAGAAGTTGTATTTTGAGTTTTGAAGGTTAATCATTAAGGTTAATCAGGGACTAAACCATGGAAGCTAACTCCTGTACAAAGCAGAAGTATAAATGCACTTTCAAATTTGAATGTAGTGTGTATTTTTCTTTACACACAGAAAATGATACAGAAACCTTTGAAATGATGTGCCATATTGTCACAATTTTTGTTTACAAAGTGTATCAAACTGGTTTCCATAACAAATAATAAAGTTTCGATACTGCAGATTTCAAATACACTAAAAACGTTAGACCCTTAGTTGAGTGCTGTGCAAAACTGGGCATTTGGATTTATTAGCATATTAGCACATAAAATTAGAATTCTTTTGTGATGGAATGCTGAACCAACCACTACTGACACAAGCAATTTTCAGCAGGCTGCTGTGCACTTTACTTTCACAGTTGAGAGGGAGAGAGAGAGATTTCCAGCTGAATTACCACTCAGTAATAAAACCCAGGTGTTCCTTGGTGCTATATTTAAATAAACACTCATTACCTCTATCTTACTTGTGATTTGCTTATTGCATTTTTTGTATTTTTTTCTATTACTCCCCAGAGAATAGAATGATTCATATGTGATTGCAGCCACCTCCATATTAATGCTAGATTTGCCTACAGGGCGAGCTGGGGTTTTTTTTACACCGTCTTGACTAGAGCTCTACATCATAAGGCAATCCAGCCAGGGCCTGTGGAAGAGCCGAAATCACCTCAGCTTATCCGATCAAATCTGGGTTTAGACAGCTTAGTAGGTGGAACAATTCAAATCAGCTAGTGCTGCAGTGAGATGGAAAAAAAGAATCAAAACTATATGGGAGAGGTAGAACGAGAGAATGAGAGAGACCATTACCCTCTATTAGCATTAAGTCCATTTAACTTATTCACGTCATTTCTAAACCAGAGCGCATCAGCATCCACTGTTCTCCTCCAAGTGACTTCTGACTGAGAGAAGATGATAGGAAAGAGGCCTGATTTTCCATAGCATTTTCCTTGGGAATGGTAATTTTATCAGATTAGACAGTCTGCCAGCAAGCAACAGGGCTCAGAGATTTCAGGTGTGAGTGTCTGTGTAAGAGAGCACTTGCACCATCTTCAGATGTTTTGTTATAGTTTAAACTCACTGTCTTGATGATTTCTGCACATTGGATATTCTTTGCCATAACTTAATAGCTGAAAAGTAATATTACTTGGCCATGTTTACTAGGCCACTGTTGTCAGTTTTGATCATGTACAAATAAATCACACAAAATATTGAGATATTTTTTTTCTGCATAAAAAATCACACACTGGACATAGTTTTTTTTTTTTTAATCCTGCCACAAAAACAAACAAACAGAATGTGCAAAACAGATATAATTTACTCCTCACAAAAATGAGCAAACGGTGACACTGGGTGGGCTACTTTCCATTTTGGAAAAGTGAAAGGAGCACAGAGAGCTTCACCGCCAGATTCAGGATTGGAAACTTTGTGAGAGCTAACCCAGTTTAAAATGTTATTTGAGTTGTTTTCTTGCTTGCTGCTATGCCACTACCAGAGACGATAGTAACTGGCTATTCATGTAACCATAAAAAATAAACGTCAGTGACAATATTAAAGTCTCTGAGAGGTGAAGTGAATAACATTTATTATCTCATTACAATGGTGTCACGCTGTCACATTGGGATATATCAGGCAGCAAATGAATAGAAAACGGCCAAAGTGGGTGTCAGGAAATGTGACAAGGGCCAAATTATGATGGCTAGATGACTGGGTCAGAGCATCTATACTGCATGTCTTGAGTGGTTAGTACCTTCCAAAAGTGGTCCAAAGAAGGACAACCAATAGACCGGCAACAGGAGCACAGCGACGCTCATAGTGAGTGGAGGCCTGTCTGGTCCCTCAGAAGAGCTGCTGCAGCACAAATTGCTAAAAAGATTAATGCTGACTCTGGTAGAAAGGTGTCAGAACACATAGTAGCTTGCTAAATATGGGACTGCAGAGCCACAGACTGGTCAGAGTGACCTCGCTGACCCCTGTCCACCAACAAAAGTGCCTACACATCAGAACTCGACCAATGAGCAATAGAGGGAGGTGCCCAGGTCTGATGCATCACGTTTATTTTTACATATTGTGGACAGCCACGTGGGTGTGTGTTGTTCACCTAAGGGACCAGGATGCACTATGTGAAGAAGACAATCCAGTAGAGGAAGTGTGATGTTCTGGGCAATGTTCTGCAGGGAAACCTTGGGTCCTGGCATTCATGTGGATGTTACTTTGACATACGGTATACAACCTGCTAAGGATTGTTGCAGACAAAGTAAAAACACTTCAGGGCATTATAATTGCCTAATAGAGGCGGTCTCTTTCATCAGGACACCATGCTGCACTGCAAAAACGTGTTCAGGAATGGTTTGAGGATCATAACAAAGGTTTTGTCTTGACCTCCAAATTCTATAGATGTCAGTCCAATGGAGCATCTGTGGGATGTGCTGAAATTGATCCAGGGGGACCCCACCTTGCAGCAGTAATTGGAGTATCCACATCTAATGTCCTGGTGACAAATACCACAGCACACCATCAGAGGACTTGTAGAGTCAGAGCGTTTTTGTCAGCCAATGCGGGACCTACACAATATTACACAGGTGGTTTTAATGTTACAGCCGACCGCTATATGTACTGAAGTTCAAACTAATCATATGAATAAATTGCCCTTGATGTGTTGGTGTGTAAAGGTCTTAAGGGCTTTGGAGCGTTAATTACATTGAGGTTGGTCGAAGGGGATTGCTGAAAACACAAGAGACTTGTATTTATTAACTGGCCCATGTATTATATAATACAAAATAAATAAACATAAAAGATCTCTTTTCACTATTAACACTTTACAAAGCAAGGCAGTAACAGCCACGAGTAATAAAGGAATAAATTAAATCAAACCTCCACTGCCAGAATCTAACCAAATGGTGAATGAATATCGGTGTGTATTCTAAAGCCCTAAAAAAAAACAAACCCAGAACATAAATGCATGCGCTGTCTGCCTTCTTACTGTGGGTATTTAAGGAATGGTTTCTTACATGCCGCTGTTATGTACAAGGATGCCATGCCCATCATTTCCTTGCTACAGCCTTGACCTAGAAAAGTCTCTTCAACAAAACAGTCCAAGTCTTATAAGGCAGTTGTTTCTTTATTGACTCTTTAAATATAGCAGACTAATTGGTGTGTAAAATGCACCTTAAAATACCAGCTATGTGTTTCTGAAAGCTACTAACTGGTGTCTGACAGTCCACCAGCCATCTTGTCCTGGTGTTGCCTAAAAGCAGAAGCTTCTTCTCTACCGCTGATGACATTCCTGACATGATCATTAATGAATTAATTCACATTAGATGATGGTCATTACACTTTGTGGAACCATCTGATTAAAAATGTGTACAATCCTAAGAAGACTGATTAAAAATATTCAGTTTGCTGATCAGTAATAATCCATTAATGCAAAGCTGTCAGATCAGCTATTTGAATGGTCAGCTATTCAGATAATGAACTGGATATGGAAGAAAAATAATCTAATCGGAGCATTCCTAAAACAAACCATTCAAATATTGTGTTGAGAAATTCAAAAATGTTTACGAAGTACTTTAGGAATAACCCCTGGATCATAATAATTGAACTCATTAAGCATATTCTTTAGTAAGGCTACATGCTCCTTCCCTCCCTAATACTCTGATTATGCCATCACATTGAGAGGCTCTTAATCAGCTACTCAGCTCTGCAGATGATTGGGGGTATTTAATCACAGAAAAGAGGCCTTGAGTCTGTGGCGTCCATAGAGAGCGAAAGCTGCTGATTAGAGTGATCAGTGATCTTTCACTGAGATGCAGGAACTCAGGCTGTTTGTTCCTCAGTGGGCCCACATCATTCCTGTCTATCCATCTGCAAACAGATGAGCTGCTTATAAAGTTCAATCTAACCTCCATTAGCTCAAAGTGATGAATCATGTGTTTTGTATTAGTGTTTATATGATAGTTGGGTGAAAAGGTTCATAATTTGCACAGTTTTGTTGACTTGCCGGAAGTCAACTTGCTGAAAGTTTAATGTCTAAAGTTCCGCTTTCAAAGACTGGAATGGTTTAGAAATTGTCTCGCCATGGTATTAGAGGAAAATGTGGTTAGCGGTAATACCACACCGAGTTTCATTGGACATGTGGGAGTGGAATGAGGAGTGAGTGGTGCACTGCATGATGTCTTCTAGAATATCCAAACATATGTAGAGATGGGGGTGTGGGTGGTGTCACAAGTTCTTGAAAATATTTGGACTCATGTAGAGCAGGGGGTTATTGAGGCTGATGCAAAGGTTTGTTCTCAAAAAAAATATCTGAAGACATGTTTAGTGGGTTTGGGTGGCATGCGAGTTCTCAAAAACATCCAGACATATGTTGAGCAAGCGAGGGAGTGGGAGTATTATAGTAATGGTGGATTGACAGTATGGTATTAGGAGATACAGTGATGTCGGTGATGTGGCTATTGTTCCAGTTAGTGTTGCTTTCGTCAACGAAAATTATGACTAAATATCATCGTCAACGAACATGTATCACATGACTAAAACGAGATGAGACACAACGTAAATGCTGGTCATGTTTAGATATATACAATATAAATGTATGTGTATATACTTCTAAGTTCTAACATGATTGGTTGGCAAAATAAATGTCATAAATTCATAAAGCGTCTCTGTGTCTGGAATGGATGGACAGTATTCTTGAGTCTATAAGGTAACAATAATATAATAATAAGAGAACCTTGTTTGGAAAGTTGAAATAGGTTTGACTAAAAGAAAATTTAGATTTGGTCTGTTCTACTCGATACTTGTACTATATTGACTGGGTTAAATAGAATTGCATTTCTAAAAAGGAGACTAAAATACAACTTTCATCGACTAAAACTAGACAAAAATAGTTGTGGATAATTCTGACTAAAATAAGACTAAAATGCTCAGACTTTTAGTCGACTGTATCTTGACTAGACTAAAAAGATTTCGGACGTGACTAAGATTAAAATGACAGCTTGACGCAAAGATTAGACTAAAACTAAAATTAAAACAGGCCGCCAAATACAACAGTAGTTCCAGTCCTACTTCAAGTTGTATGTCTGCATGATGCTAATTCATGGTTTGCAAGCATCGGTCCAACTGCTGAGGTAGGCAGGTAGGCAGGAAGGTCATGCTGAGCTCTATTTATCTCCTTCTTATTCATAATGCACTTCACCCATGATAGCAGTTTTCAAACACAACTTGAAGCAATATATATATATTCAATACATAATAACATAATGGAAAACGTTTACTTTAATGTTGCTAGAGACTGGAGTGGCCTGCCCTGAGAGCAACATCCAGACATATAGAGAGTAAACAGGCAAAGCAGGGGGCCCAGATGATTCTACTTAGGACCTTGAAGATTCTTCTCAGCCAAAGTCAAAGTGAACTTTGTTATCATCTCAACCTCATACAAGTATACAGAGAGACAAAATGGCAAAGTTCAAGTTCTACAGTGAACTTTGCCATTTCAATATAT
>JBBJLR010000133.1:23837867-23848366 GCA_037577145.1 Brachypetersius gabonensis | reverse complement strand
TATATATATATCGCTCTGTACAATATTTGGGGAAAAAATGTGTAATGTAGTAGAGAATTGTGTAAATAATATAGACAGTACAACCAGTATGAATATTAAACATGTAGCCAAGGGGTGCAGCTTTCATTACTTGCTGGCTAGTCCTGTACAGCTCCATTGTAAAAGTAACAAATCAGACCACAGACACCAAACATGTTTTGTCTTATCAAATCTCTTAGAAGTGAGGGTAAAATAGACAGTGCTGTACTGTAGAAGGTAACTTTGTTTGTACTGAATTTCCCCTTAATATCAATTCAGTTGAATTAATCTTACCCATAACCTTAACCTAAAGCCTTGATCTGCTACCTTGCTCACTGATGCAGCATTTGTTCATAAACTAGGGATAATCGAAATTAAACGTGATCAAAAATAAAAAATGGTAGTTTGCTGAACTGCGGCATGAATGCCTATGCAAACCTATCCACAAGTCTGTAAAAAAAGTTGAGTGTGAAGCCAGCTGGTAGAGAGTTCTGGGTCGGTGGTAAAGCCCATGGATGGTGGATACCCCAGCAGTGCTAGTGTGGATGCTGAGGCCTGTGTAATTGATCCCATTGGGCCTACTTGGCACCGCAGGACACATCCCAACCCCAGGTTGAACAGAAACGCCGTGGAGACGACAGCTGCTTTTCCATGCAAACAGTGCCGGTCGCTGCAAACCATTAGCTCCCTCTGCCAGCTCTCATCTGGTGGGGCCAAGTCAGCAGTCCAGCTCCAGTGCCACCATTTTGAGTCGAAAGAAAACACTGCAGAGATAATCTCGGGCACGGCATCCTCCGCCATGTGCTCAGGGCGAGTTATATTTAGGCTGTGCTAAACAAACTCCAGCCAACATAATCAAGACTTTGAAGAAGATTTCCAGTAAAAACATGTGCATTTGGCTTGTTGAATGCTTCTAATTGGTTTGCAGTACTTTGTAATATTGCACTCTCTATAGTGCAACTCCATTCAGTTGATTCTTAATGACAAAACTGACTGTTTAGCTTGAACAAAGCAGGGAACCTGTACAAGTTTGCTGCTTTATTACCCAGCCAGCCTCCCATTCACTGCCGCCAAGCATCCCGGGAGCCAAGAGATGGAGGGAAAAACAACCTGCATGAAAAGAGACACGTTGCTGTTGAACCTTACTTATTTGTCTACTTTTTTACCGCTGCTGTCAAAACACTGCTGTCATATTGCTTTCCCAGGTAAACAGCAGTTATATACAACAGCCTCAGTTGGTTTAGCCAAAAAAGTTCCTTCACCGTCAGGGTCAGCTTTGATTTATTCAATGCTTCGCTACTGATCATAAACTTGCCAACACCCCCCTTCCCCCCATCCCCCCTTGTGATTACAGGCTCTATGACGTGAATGGAATCTCCCTGCTCAAATCGCACTCCCACCTAAAACATGGCGGAACACATTGGTGAACCTGACAGACAAAAATCAGCCACTGGTCCAGAGCAGATCCCATCACAAACAGCAACAGCTACTACAACAACAACAACATATGACAGTGGGCATTGTCAACAAGGTACAACTCAAACTTCAGACTTTAATTTATACATATGTTAGCAGAAAAAATAACGATCTATTTATAAATTATAGGAGAATAGATTGTATGATGAGAGCTGTCCCATTTGTCCTTAGTCCCATAGCCCCAGGTGTATAGGAAAAAAAATCCATGGAAACTGTATTAGACTATCCCATTGATTTTGGGAGTGCTAAAATCATGTGTTAATGTGTCCTTAAAGTCCTAAAAGGCCAGTTCAGTTGTATGCAAGTGAGAACTTGCGCAGTGGTGATAATTACTGGCATATACAGCCATCAGTGTTGCAGCACTAAAAAAGTCCTGACACAGATCTAGCAATCTGATATCATCATTAAGTGGCCTAGTAACACAAGCGCTGGAAATAAAACTGCCCGTCCTACATTTCTATTGTTAGGAAACTTTGAGTTGTGCAAAAATTCTCAGCATCAGTGTTTTTTTTTTTTCCACAGCACTCTCACCCATGCAATCAAATCACATTGTGTTATTTCTGCTCCTGTTATTGACCCTCGTTCTCTGGAGTCCCACTCCAGCAGGATGCACAGCTTGGTTTTAGAGAACAGCATTAGAAAACAGACCACCAATTAGCACTATTCCTATTTTGGATTCATCGGTTAAATTATTAGCGTTTGGATTACATCTAAGGATATGATGCTACTGCTATTATCTGATGTTGTTTTCAATATTTTTATTAATTTATTTATTTTTTTGGTTAGCAGTTTTCTTTTACATATTTAGACACAGCGGGGTAAAGCCTTTGATGTCTATGGGAAATGCAACATGAAAAGCTTGATTAAGAAAACTGCCTGCATTAGTCTTCCTCATGGGGAAGTCACAGCACAGCCAACTGCAAGAATCTTTGAAACACATACAGACTGTTGATGTGTCAGGAGCATCATTCCTGCTGACAGATGCTACCTAACGTTTCGTATATTCTCAACACTGCCTGGGCTTTCACAGCCACTCACTCCGTTGACAGAAAAAAAATGAATACTATACTCTTATACTACAGTCATATGAAAACCTTGTAATCCTGGTGTTTTCACACCAGCTGTCTTTTGCAATACTGCCATATTTACAATTTGCCATACAGTAATGCTGAATGTTTGACTGAATGTTTTATTTACACCAATAGAAATTTTTATACTTTTTTTTTAATAATTAGCATTATGAAGCTACATGCTTTGTTAACCTTTTAGATGTTTCCAGAGTTCAAAACTATTTTAAACAAACCATTTAAAACTTGGACAAAAAAGCAGTTACTTCATGTTGGATGTGATATTTGGCTATAAAAATGTTTTGTTATGTTTTGATGAAGCAAACCCCTCCAAACCCCAGTCACCCCTTTACAATTTCTCAAGTCACCTTGTCTTTGAAAGACAAGATGTGTTCAAATAACAAAAAATTAAACAAAGGCAAAATGATCATCTTCAGTTTATTTATCGTTTATCCATTGTACACCACTCAGATGATTCCTGAGTCGTTCAGTAAAGTGAATCTGAATAAACAAAAGTGTTTTAAGATCTAGTTTGTTAAATGAATGTCTTAAACTTACTTATTTTTGATTGCTTTCAATTAAGAAGGTAGAAATCCAGTCTCCCTATGTGACATTAAGAGCATCAAAGGTGTGTATGTGCAACTATTTGTTACAATTCAAACCCTGGAATATTTTCATTAATTTAACAATCAAAAACAAACAAACATACATAAATCATGGATAATTATATGGTAATACTATGATATTGGGTAGGTTTGAGAATTAGCTCTTTTTTATGACATGGAGTGACATAACAAAAGATAAGATAACCCTTCATTAGTCCCACAGCTGGGAAATTACATTTTTCAAGTATTACAAGCCACCTTAAGACCTGAACCAGTGAAAAAACAGGTGCAAATGTTTCCAGATGCTCAGGGTGGTGATCAGTATACTGGTGGTGCTGAATACTGAGTGGTTTGAACACCTTTTTCTAGGCACCTTGTACCTTTAGGCACCTTGCAGCCTGTCACAGTAAACTATTTGTTCTATAATTGAATCTACTCAATACGGCAAAGAAAACACAGGGATAAAATAGTAATTTTGCACCAACAAGGTGATTCAAAGCAAGTTACAGGGATGACACAGTGCTGTGTATATCCTGTACTATTTATGCATGTGTATAAAAATAAATATGATATATAACGTATTATATTAATTTAACAAACTAAAACATGGCTAAAAAAAGAGTGGTTAGACAGGCTGGTGTTCGGTGACATTTAAAGATGTGGAGTCATGCGAGTTCAATCAGACAAAATGTCAGCTCGAGGCCATATGGTCCACTGTGCTTGTTTACCATGTGGAACACCTAGGTGAAAAACTCCATATGCGCTGTAAATAACAGTTTCTCTCCTCACCTGTGAGAGTTTGTGCCTGTTCTCAAACACACACACACCTCACCCTGTCCTCCGCCTCTCTGTGGATCCAAAACCTCCCACACATGCCATGCAAAATTTTTGGAAAAGCGGGCTGTTTTTTTTGTTGCTTGTTGTTTGTCTTGCTCAAAAGAGGAGCCTGATAGAAAATATCAATATTTATTGATGATGGTATTCAGAAGGCCCCAGCAGCAGGACAGTCTCTGGCATTTTGAATAAACTGAATTTATGTCTTGGCATGACACTGTTCTCAGGGGAAGCCCTTCGTCTTCCTGTCTGGGTCGCATCGCTCGCTTGTTAATGTGATACAAATGGCTGCATGTCTGCGCAGTCAAAAAGCCTCCTTAACTCTCATTAGGTCTTAAATAGAAATTCAACGTGGTTTGCCCCCATATTATATGCAGTTTACTAAGAATATTGTTCATGTTCATTGTTCCATGGGTGGATGTGCTGCATCCCTCACTGAACTGGATGCAAGTGAGGAACATTTATAATTTAGCAGCTCACAGAACAGCTGTAAGCTATAAGATAGGGTAGTTATAATGATCCCTTGCTGCCACTGTCTAAAATTAATTTCTAATTCCACAGAGGCCTCAATAAATACAACTTTTTTTTTTTGCCAGTGCTCACGTAAATTCACAGATACGGCAATTACTCATTGTAAATTGCCGGAGGGTAGAAGGACTCTCGAAGCTGGAAGTAATGGAGGGCTGTGTACTGACAGTAAAGCAGTGTTTCCGTGCTGAGCTTAATTACCTGAGAGCTATAGCAATGTATTAGAAATGACGTGGCCTCATCTATGGCCTCAGTCCTCTGGGGTTGTCCCATCCCATTCGTGCCCCAGACTCGGGCATTAGCCTATTAAATTGGGGTTCATTTAGATTGTGATTGCTCCGTCCCTGCTGCTTTATCGTTGGCTATGCTCGTTTTTTAATCTGGTACTTGCCTCTTGGATGCCAGGATGGTCCCTGTGCAGTTGTCAAGAGTTTATTGTTATAAATTATAAGCATTTGCCATCTTGGAAGCACTTGGTGCCCTTATCTCATTTGGCAGAGGACCACACATTATCCAGATGGCAGAGACAGCTCCAAGTAGGACCAGGTCCCATTTGGTTGTACCTGATAGAAAAAAAACGGTCTGACACCTCTTTAAAGCAACATGTTTGAAGTGATAGTTAAAATAAAATAAGGCTTCAGTGTCCTTGGCATCTAAATATTACTAACAAAACACAACTTACCTATTCTTGCTCCGCCCACAAATGTATTCTTATATAGCAACCGCTATTAGCTTTGAGATCCTCTACAGATCAAACTGAGAAATCAGAGAACTGGCATTAGAATGTGTAGAATATCTTACATTATTAGTTTTAAAATATTTGATGTGTAGTAACTACTAAAACAGTGATCAATAATCAATGTCTTCCATAAGCTGCCCCCACAACCTTGGCTAGCATTCTAAAGTATTTCAATCTTAAAATGCGGGTATGATACACCAACCAAATGCTGGTGTTTGCTCATGTTTGTCCAGAGGGCCTTTAGATGTTTCAGTCAATATTTCAGTATTTTGGCAACAACAAGAATATATTCACATGCCACAGCTGTCCATGGCTATGAGCCCAAGAGGACATAATTGGCTTAATCCATAGGGCGGTGGAAATAATTCAATAAACAGGCAAAGTCAAAACCAGAAGATCCATGTAAACGTCAAAATTAAAAATGTCCAGAGGAACAGGCAGAGATCAGATATTGAGAAGGAGGACAATGTAAGGCTTTTCATGCCAGAAGAACAAGGCATACATTTAAATAGCGTAGTACACTGATTTCTTTTATCTGAGCAATCTCTGGTTTTGTTGTGGTGTCGGATGGATTCAGGATCTGGACCCCATCTTTGGATCCTGTGCTCACTCTTTCTAGAACCTTATAAATGATTAAAAGCAGACTGTATTTGCTATATAACACCGAATTTAAAATGCTGTGCTAGCAAGATGGGTACTTGTGTTGTTAACTGAATTTAGGAGGGTTGTTGGTGACAGATGCCCCTGTTGAAGTTAGTTTTATTACACATGAAAAATAATATTATATCTTGTCTATCCTAACAATATATTACACATAAATACATATTGTTTAAACGCATGTATTTAGAAAAAGTATTCTACAAAGGCTTGCATTTGTGAGAGCAACCTGACTTCACTTTGGAATGCAAGTAGCATTGATAGGGATTTTTCTAAAATTGTAATGTTTTTACGTTTTCATCTGCAGGTCTCCTAAGAGTGGCAGAAGTTCCAGAGGTGTGGAGAGCGGCCCTTTGCTCCTGCCCACCTGCTGTAGATAACTCGCTGTCCGTCATCAGCTCAACATCTGCGTCTGACTGCCTGTCTGTATCTCTGCTTTGTAAATGGGCAGCGCCCCCTAGTGCCACGGAGGACTTGCGTCGAAACTGCACCTCACAAGGAGCACAGGAGAGCCTCCCAGACTGTGGTGGGTGGGACCTTTTCTGGACTAACTGGACGTCCACCACAGCCTTCTTTTTGTTTTCTCGTGACAGGACCGGAGCTTCTGCCACAACCTGAGACTGTGATGACCCTTAATGGAACTGCCCGCTCTGTGAATAGGCCTTCTTCTGGAGTACACCTTTGGCACTCTGAACATTTTTTACAGACCAAAGAGGAAGAATATCAAACAAACAAACAAACAAGCAAACAAATAACACACTTTAACGAAGGGAGTTCAGATAGGATGTACTGAGTGAAGAAAATGAACTGCAAATCCACAGAAAGCCCTGTCACCACACATCAATGTCCACGTATATAAAAGCACTGACACAGGAGGATCGATCTGTGCAATCGAACTGACCACGCAGGTCAAAGAACAAAAAAAAGTCAGAGGGGTACCTTTAATACTTTGCAGAGGTTCTTTTTTTGTTTGTTTGTTTGTTTTTTTTTCTCTCGGGCTGAACCTGCGACTGTATTTTGAAACTGGAAATATAGGTACTGTATACATATGTATGTGTATAAAGAAAATCAGATTTGCATTTTTCAGTAGCAACATTTGGGAAAATTTGCAATAAGCATGGTTGGTTACAGTTAAAGAGTACAGCGTTGATCATCATCAGACACAAAGCGAATATTGATATTGAAAAAAAAAATTAAAAAATGGTCATTTCTGATTGCCAGAAGAGGAAAAAAAAGTCATTAAATGTATTTTGAAAGGCCTACAGTTATATATTTAACAGTTTTATATGTTGTATCTTTGTAGAGAACCTTATTTAACATGAATAACGTGGTGGAAATGGCAGTGATAGAATGTGGATAATAAGCTCTGTTTCATGCTGGTCTTTCCTGCTCTTCTCCTCCACCAGTAGCACCTCTCTTTTAGACCCATTTCAAAAAAAAAAAAAAAAAAGGAAAAAAAAAACATGACCGCCACTTCTTCTCCTTCTTCTTCTGTACTAAACAGACGAACAAAAAAAAGGGACAGAACATGGAGGGGGAAAAAGAAACGATCGATCACTGAGAACTGAACTTTATATCCCACTTTAGTATGCAGAGCCATGGAAATCGCTATTTGCTATTGTATTGTAAAGGTGTAGAAAAAAAAAACGAGTCATTTCTCTATGGATTTTATCTAATTTATTTTTGTGCTTGTGTTTGTTTGCACAGTGCTGCCATCCGAGTGCTGACACATACAGAGAGAGTTAAGAAAGTCTTAGAAATCATTTACATGAACTACTTTTTTATTATGAAATATTTTAAGAATAAATTAAATATGTGAAAGAAGAATCACGTTGCTAAAATAGAATTTCCGTATCATGTTCAGGGTTTCTTTTTTTCTGTTTCTAACTTTGCACATCGAGGAACTGGTATAGAAAGTACATGATGTCTAAAGCTTTGCAGCGATGCTTTCAAGCCCATACAGAGTAATTGGGTCAAACTGGGCTTTTATAAACACATGCTGGGACTGATTACATTAATATTGGAATATTGAGAGATGTACTGCTCTCACCCATGAAAGCCTTTAGAATGAATACAGTGCTGCAATACACTTGATGCATTATGCAGTGTACACACACAAACGTGACTTACACTGACATGTATTAATGCTTGTGTTTGTGTGTATGCGCAGGGTAAACACCGCCACAGTGCCATGCATTTCTGCTATTTAATTTGTTTTCTTTTCAGCTAAAAAAGATGGGTGGCGCATCTGACTGGTCGCAGCAGGTAGCCAAAAACATTGTTCCTGAACTAATTCATCTTTTAGAGGCACATCAAGGATTTACTGAACTCTGAGGGTCCACACAGTCAGCCTGAGGACCAATGGTGATGCAAGGCCAGCTATAGTGATGGACAGAGTACCAAAATCCAGTGCTTGAGAGATACCCTTGTTAAAATATGACTGACATAAAAGTGCTCTATTCATATTTTTACTGAAGGTAAAATACAAAAGTACTTGACATGTACTAAAGTATTAAAAGTAAAACTATTGTGAGATTATCTTACAATCCACCATTTCTTCTCTTGTGTCTTCAGTTAAGAAAATCCAACCCTGATCTGATTTTAAAATACCCAACACAGTTTCAAATTATCAGAGTTACCCAGGCCTTATTATGGTTTGACTTACTTGTGAAGGATCATAATATGTTTCCAGGTGTCATGGAAAGTTTTTCATTCACAGTACTTTGCAGAAAGTAGTGGAGTGAAAATGATATATTTTAAAATGAAATGTACTGAAGCGAAAGGTCACAAGCATACCGAAAATACTTTTGAAAGTTAGGTACTTGAAAAAGCTACTGAGGTACAGTAATGAAGTCTATGTACTTTGTTACTGTCCAACTTGGCTTCCCTACTGTACATTTCTGACAGTGATTAAACCTCCAGCTAGAAAGACCCTGAGGAAATGCACTCTCTCTCTCTCCCTCACACACACACACACACACACACACACACACACACACACACACACACACACACACTCAAATACACTATATTCAAATACACAGAATATATTATTTTCAATTTCAATTAACTTATTTTTTTTATCTTTAAAAAAAAATCTGCTCTTTACATTGTGTGATAATTTCATGACAAACTGACTAATGGAGATTTTCAAATGCAAACCATGTGTTAGAGTTAGAGTAAATATAACAAATAATAAAAGGAGACCAGAAAAGTTAAATGTTCCCAAAAAGGGTTGATTCTACAGCAGTGCAATGGAGGACATGCTTTTGGTTCCCTAAAAGACCCATTTTTGAGATGTATGTGAAGAATCTTTTTGAAGTTTAAAGAACTTTCATATTATCTTCATAAGGTTTTATGCAGGTTAAAATATTTAAACAGAATCCTATCCCCAAGCCATGAGCTATTTATGAGCATTTATTTTTCAGTTTGGTGAACATTTTTTCTCTCCATGCATTGCACCAGAGCTGGGGTTAAACAGCTACAGTCCAACAGTGACATACAGCCACGTAAATATTGTTCATTCTGTCCTATGAAGTGTCTTGAACACATTGAAATGCTTCTCAAAACATCTAATAATGTATTTTCATTAAAGCTTGGCTGCAGTATACTTGACCAGACACATCTGGACTTCAGCACTGACCATTCAGTGACCATCTTAAAGTGAATTAGGTACACATTTGTGAGTTAGTCACAGATGCTCATCACAACATTTCTTTACTACTTTACTAGTGCATGAAACTGTGGGATATGTACCGTATGGGAGCTGTCCATGTTCACAGGGTTCATTAAATGAATACGTTCGGTGAAAACAGGAAAAGTACACATTGCTCATCACTATTCTGTTGAGAAATCTGGAGCATCTGGTTTGTTCTCATCTGTTTACTATTATAATATAAATGCAGCATAAAGTAAAGCTACCATTTCCAGGATAAAAAGGTTCCTGACGACGTGGCGATGCCATGACGTTAAAAGCAGCGTCTCCTGAGTGCTCATATGTATGTGTGACTTAGAATTTCGACCTCTGCTGTTAGCCCCTCTGCTCTGTCCATGGAGCCATGAGCTGTAACTTGGCTGTTGAGTTTCCCCTGCCAGTGCCAGCTGCAAATTAATGAAGTTGTGTTGACCGTGGAATTTCTGGAGACGATGCAAATGAGCTCCTGCGAAGAGCATAAGGCAGCCCTGTGCAAGTCTGATTGTCAAGAGGGTTGGAATATTTAATTATGGGCTGATTGAATTCCAATAATCTGCCCCGTATCCTTGGGCGTCTGTTGTACTAGAAGTCATGACTCTACTATTTGATTAACAAAACTATAGTGTGGAGTTGCCTTAGAGCTGGGCCACATTCAGGTACAAAAGACACCGTCCCCAAAAAAGAGTCTGGCCACACACACACACACACACACACACACACACACACACACACACACACACACACACAGTGCCATGGGGAAGCAAAGTAGGTCATATGTTAATGATTTTGTGTGGAGATATGTGTATGTGTGTGTGTGTGTGTGCATGTGTGTGTGTGTGTGTGTGTGTGTGTGTGTGTGTGTGTGTGTGTGTGTGTGTGTG